>QNGE01008160.1:0-18531 GCA_008508345.1 Paragonimus westermani
CAAGCCCGACCACCACTTCAAGGTAGCAGTATAGGTCGGGACGTACTGTCATGTCTGCCGTGCAAATGAGTGTATGCGTTTGTGGCTTAATTTTTGACATGACCTGTACGGGAGTTTGCGCAACAAGGGACTTCTCAGGCCAAGCGTCTTTTGCGGTCAAAACCATAGTACCTTTCTTTAAACATAGAGGTAGCAATACCCCCAACAGCTATCAGGGCATGAGTCTGCTGTGCTGTACGGGAGGTTGCTGGCAAGAATCCTTCTGAATCAACTGAATGCGGACGTTTTGGAGGGTAATGTTCCTAAGGAGCAGTGTGGATTCCGGGCGAAACGCAGTACGATCGACTTGGTGTTTGCTACTTAACAGTTTCGGAAACAGTGCCGGGAACACAACCAGCCCCTGTATACCTTCTTCGTGGACTTCACGAAGGTCTTTGATTCCGTGGTCCGCAAGGCGTTGTGGACGTTGCTTGGTAAGTCTGGATGCCCAGGTAAGTTAATCAGTTTGATCAGAACGTTGTGTGGGCATGAAGGCTAAGGTATAACCGTGTGGACCGACCTTATGATTTTGACATCTTCGCCGGTGTAAAGCAGGTTGTGTCCTAAATCCAACTTTATTTAGTTTATACTTGCCACTCGACAGATACACAGAAGAGTTACCGACAACTGTACTCTTCCGGGCGGCTAACGGACACCAAAGTGCCAGGGGTGCCTACCGGCCACATGTGAAGCACCCCCACCAGTTTGGTCACCTGTTACTTAGTTTCTCCGATTTTGAGCAGTCTCGTGCACACTGCTCGCCTCTTCTGCAGGCGCTCACGCTAGGCCTTTCCTCTGCAACCGATCAACAAAGGTGCCTTGAGTCATGCACGTAAGAAATGCACTTACAGACGTAACGCGTTGGGCCTGGTCCAACAGTTTGGCTGGTTTTTTAGTCTTAGTCAGGTTTCGGGCAGGTTGAATGAGGAACTCAGGCTGAGTTCGTGACCGTCGAAGTCCTTCTAAGAATCCAACTTCTTTTGCTCTTGAGACTCCATTTTCTTCGTCAGTTGTGCCAGTCGAATTGGCTGTCGTAAGTAACTAATCAGTCATTGATGAGTAGTACGGGGTTTCGGTTTTTATGTAAGTTGAGCATTGCTTACAATTGGTCGCAGCCTCCGCATTCCCACAGACTTCCCTGTCGACCTCTTTCGAAAAGAAGCACTAGACTCAAGCTCCCTTCTTTTTAGAGCAAGTCAGTAGTGCACATCCATGCTATAGCCGGGACTGAAAATCCAGTTACACTTTCGTGAGGCAACTGCACACACCACCACACCATTGACATAACATTAAACCACTACTCATCCGTGATCAAAATAACGCCCAAGTCGATGGTTTTAACTCGGAAAGAAGTTCCAGTTAGTGGGTCATCGATTGGAATCAACAGGACAATTGCCGCCGCCTCTTGAAGCGACTGAGAAGCCTGAGCATTATTCACAAGCGAATGTGACTGAGCGTTCACATATGGCGATTTAGTTGTGCTTCGTGTGGGATAAATGAAGCAATGGTCAGCACAACTGAGCACGGAAGAGCTCTAACAAAAACGAAACTTGAGTCTAACGCTTCCTTTCGAAACGGGCCGGCAGGAAGGACTATGGGAATGCGACAGCTGCGATCACTTGTGCGTGGTGTTCAATGTGTAAATAGTCAGCCATTTTGTGCTGAGTCGTCGCCCTTTGTGGAACCCCTTTTGTCGCTCCTTGTTGCCACTTCAGATTCCTGCTGTCCCCGTGCTTCAGAGAGACAACGTCCCTTGCTGCCTCCACCCAGTTGCAATTGTAACGTAGGTTACAAAAGCTTGTGTAATATGCAAGCCGGTCTTCTTTACTTTGATTGTCTGTAGCACTTGCAGACCAACTTTGGGCCAATGAAAAGACACCGGGGAACATCCTTCTTTTGAAGTAAGGGTTCCAGCAACAGTCTTGAAATAGGAAAAAACCCGTACAAGCGTGAGCCAAAAACCCAGTAAACAATGGACACGCCCTACACGAACGCAAACCAAAACGGCGCCGATAACACGGCAGCATGCTTTGCTATGCAACCGTAACGTGCAACGGAGTGGAGGCACTGAGGAACAGCGTTGCTCTGAAGGACAAAGACACAACGGGAATCTGGAATGGTAACAAAAACCGGAAAGCGCAAGCCAGAGGCCCAGTAAGTCATGCACACAATTCTCACAGTCGAAAAACCAAATGTTGTCAATCACATGACAGCGAAACGCGTCGTACGATCCAGGTGCCATCCATGTGCACATCCTAGTTCCGACTGCGCGTTACGCTTAACAACACACTGGATGACCTTGAAACGCAATTCTCTCATTGGGCTACATGCTTTCCTAGATCAAGATGGAGGAATGCACGTTCATGCACATTTTGAAATATTCCACAGTGGGGAACTCACGTGAGCGATAGTGATTCACCAGCATGAGACAAAATGTCCACGTGCTGAAAATGGATGGCACAAGAGTCAGTGGCAGAAGTGGTAAGTTGGAAGCCGTATACACAACCACCCGACGGAGCACACAAATTTGTAGAAGGGGTTCATTCAGCAACACATGCAAAAAAAGGAGCACGACAGCGCGATGTGTTATCTGGTGTACAAGTCGGTGAAAACAAGCGCCCCGTAATTGTCCATTGTTTTCTTCTGTTATTGCTTCCTGTGTCTCCTCCAGGTATGTGGCCGCAGCGAGGCCTAGAAGCAGGAGGAAAAAAGCACAAGTTGTTAGACGCGTAGTTTGAGTGTTGACTCTACTGCTACAATATGAAGATTAAAATTACCCGTATGGAGTGTCATCTGCCGTTAGACGGCGATAAAATGAGAAATCATTGAGCACTGGACGATATTTCCGTGGTATCGCCCAGGAATGCGGAAGTCATCGGTTTCCATAACAGAGAGCATCGAGGAAGTTAAAAAATTGTTTTAGTCCACCGTAAACTAGTTTGTCCTTCATTTGGCGCCGAGATTAACATCAGCGATGGTAGGTGTTGACGGTACAAATGCAGTATATTGTGAAGAATTTTTTTCACGTGTGACTGGTGTTATCTTATATTCCATTTCATGTTATGGGGTATTTACAGGGCTTCAAAGATGTTTCTGAGGATCGCGAATTTGCTAGCTTTAGCGAGTTCAAAAGTTGCTTAGATAGGTACATGAAGGATCACAATGTTCTGTACGTGCTTGGTTCAAGCAAGAAATCAGGCGGTGGACGCTTGAAATATGATCATGTGAGTGTGATTACCGTTGAGTTCACCTGTTAGATGGCGTTTCGTTGTATAAAACACAAGCGACGTAAGAGCGAAAGCCGTGGAGTACGACGTGTTCAGTGAGTTCAGCTCAAATACTTCCCATTACACAGTTCCCGCGATACATGCTGCCAATCACGCTTTAACATGGCTAGGAGGAATACCGTGTTGGTTGTTAGCTCTTTCACGTTGGAGCACAACCACGACCTAACTGCCTTGCTGTACGATGCACATCCAATGATTCGTCGGCTCATAGACAGTGAAGTGAACGACTCCAGACATCTTCAACTGCTGAGTTGAAGCAGTATGCTGCGGATGTTTATGGCAAGTATATAACTACCATGAATGTTTGCAACATCCGTCATCGGTTGAAACCGCCAGTGATAAGTGAGTGGGTTAGTGTGCACTAATGTAGCAGAAAATCTGCCACAAATCCTGGATCATATAGAGAAAAACGGCGTGCTGCGTGTCATCAGAGACTACAACAATAGATACACGCACATATGTTTCGCACGCAGAGAGCAAGTCCAGTTATTTAGACGGTTCCCTGACGTGGTAAACGTCGATGCCACTCATGGGACCAACCACCACAAGTAGGTCCTCCATCACTCCGCATTGGCCGCTGTAGCCTAAATCTGTATCAGTTCGTCGTTACAGACGGCATGGGCCATGGACGACCCGTAATGTACGCCTATGTACAAAGTGAGGAATACGCATCACTGCGTCATTTGTTCGAGACATTCCGGGAGGTTATGGGGGAACACACACGTGTCAGAACGTTTGCGTTACATAAAATGGCAGCCAAATGCGGGCAGCGCGAGTGGTCTTCGGGCGCGATATTATATTATGTTACTTCCATGTTCGGGATGCTGTGAGGAAACATGTAAGTTGTTGTAATAAATCTCATGATCACCATCCAGACGAATTCATTCAGAAGCCGGTATTTGTTTCATCGCATGGCTACTTGCAATAACTCTGAAGAGTAAGTGATCACCTTTGTCTATTCATTTCGCAGGTTCAACCAAGATGTTGCAATAATCCGGCTGACACACCTCAGCTTCGTGAACTATCTCTTGTGCAATTGGCTATATATAAAGCCAGAGTGGGCCATCCATGCACAGACGGATGTTGTTCATTTCGGAAATCGAACAAACAACCGCCTGGAGAATGCGAATGGGCGACTAAAGAAGTGCACCCATCCCAGAGATCAGTTAATCACGGCCATTAGTAAAATTTGGTCCAACAGCGAGTGGCTATTGCAGGAGTTTCAGATGCAGTGCACCAACGGTTGCGACCGCCGGGAGGTGGTCAGCGTAGACGTGTACATTAAGAACATACTCTCTCGGCTGACAACATTTGCCAGTCAGTTGGTGTTGAAGCATCTCAAGGGGCGTATTCCCCTGCTGCACTTCAACCAGTTGGACGAGTTCAAGGCAATCGTACTTTGTTTAACATCATTTGGTAGCTTCGAGTAAGTCACGATGGCACACAGTATATAGTAAACATCAGTGATGGCACGTGCGAGTGAAGTTTCTATAAGTCCATGTGGTTACCGTGTATTCATATGCTGTCCGCATTCAAAACGCATTTCTATCCATACAGTACGTTTTTGTTAACTATGACCGCATTTGCTCCAGGCCGCTTCCCAATCCATCTGCGATGGCTTGCTGAATAAAATCTACCCAAAAGTAGTATTTCCCACTGAGAGGTCACGATCGCCGGCAGCGATGCACTTCAACTGGATTACAAAAAGGTTCCATCACGGGTTAGCCAAGTTGCACGATGTAAACCCCCGGACAGGAAGCCTCGTTTTCAAGGCTATCATAGCTTTCAGGCACCAGTCCATTGAAACAGCTAAGGCGGCCTTACCACACACACTTCCCCCTTCTTCCGTCGTGGAATACAAAACAGCCAGGGTGGGAGAAGAATGTTCACATGGGGGTGCCCTGTGGATATTGTGGTAACCCCGTTAATACGAATGGTTATCGGTGCGATAATGACCAGTTATTTTTCCATGTGGAGTGCATGAATAATGCTGACATATCGCACTGTCCCTTCTGCACAAGGCAGTTACAACCTCCCTCGCCAAGTGAGTTATGATATCATTAACTATGCATGTTCAGTTGCATCGACCTCAAACACGGTGCCAACTCCGACGTTGAAACGAAAACACAGGCCGTGTGCAGCTCCAGTATTCATTGATGATACAGCTGAAGATGAGTTTCGCGTTGTTCGCTTACGCAAGCGGGTCCAAGTGAAAGTGTTAGCAAATGACAACACAGACGTCACCGGCAAACGTAAGTGATACCCCACTTAACATGTTACAAACGGTTTAACTGTAGACCAGCATGCACAGCAAGAGGAGGATTTCTACTGAAGCCGCACCGAAAGCATGTAGCCTTCCTGATTTCTGATGGAATATCCTGAATAATGATAACATGTACATATAATAAACATATTTCGATATTTCAGTATCGTCATGTTCCGTCTGCGGGTGCACGTAGGCTGACCGTTGAGTATAGACGTCAGTGTGTCCAACCATAGGTCGTGACGTTGTGTCTGTGGGGTGCAGGTAGGCTGACTGTCGAGCATAGACGTCAGTGTGTCCAATCATAGGTCGTGACGTAGGCTGATCGTCGAACGGTCAACCCCGAATGGCTTCATGCAGTACAGTATCTCACTTCTCGTTGAATCTCTTTGCTTTACTGAAGACACGTGAAATTCCATCTCCTTGGTGATCAGGTAACTGAAGAATTTTACCTATTTTTAGTTACCTTAAGGCCAAAGCAGCTTACGTCGATTACGGTGAGCAATATCTACTCTAAGCTGATCAAGCCGGGTTTCGCCCGCATTATGTTTGGAAGTCATCAGCCGCGGCCTTATTTGCTTACCCACAACGCCTCTAATTTTCAGTGGTTTCCAATCTCACGTGAGGATGATCATAATGACCCAAACTTATCGACTGTCGGCACCTATCTCAAGGAATATCGAATGAAAAGTTTAAAAAAGGATCGCTTACAACTCTACGGTGCATGTTTATTAATCATTGGTTCCTTATTGCCTCTATCAACCAGATCGCAAAACTTCAGCTACCTCGCCAACATATTTCGCTGTTAATTTGGCGCAAATTTTTGCCGTCCTTGATAAACATCGTTTACGCATTAAATCAAACAAATTCTCACAGTCCAACAGGCATATTTCATACTTTCCCAAATATTCCGTCCACAATTACTCCCAGGACATATTTACGGTAAACTAACGACAGCATACACTCCCTGCGGGTAAATTCCAGCAATATGAATATTCAAAAAGTCCCCGAAGAGGAATACACACGCACATAAACAAAAGAAGAATTAGTGTGATCCTACGTATGATTATTTATCTCGTGTGTATATGTCTACATATAGGAATACGTAAACAGATGTCTAAGGAAATATTTCGGTCTGAAATCACGATTTCACTTTCATATGCGTATGTATATTTCCAAGGTGTACATATATACCCTTTATGTATTAATATATGTTACACATCATGTGGAATATATGTATGTAGATTATGTACCCATCTAGTATATAAATATTCCTGTATATATAAATATATGTGTATATTCACTCCCTCCCAACAAATGTGCGAATACCTTCATATATATTTATATATGTATTCATATACACATGTGCACGAAAATGTATACCTGTGTTGAGGGTGAATACATATATATCTGCACAAAAAATTATAGCTGTGTATGATATATTACATATATTTGCATGGCGTGTATACATATCCTATATAATGTGTAACATATATGGTACACATGTTATAAATGTCATTCCTTTATATATAAAGTTATTTATCCTGTCAACACGTGGACTTTTTATATGCATATATATCTACATTTTTATGAATACACTACGTATTGGTGTGCGTTGAAAGTATGTAAATGTACGTATCCACATACTCACGACGTATAACGACACTTTATGGATACGGTTGCGTACGTTGAAAGCATACGAGTGTATTGAATTTTTGAACTACTACTAGCTAAAAAAACCGGACAAATTACGAGTTGTTTTTGATTATGCGGCCAAGTTTCAGGGTTACTTGCTGAGCAATAGACTATATCAGGGGCCCGATGTGATCGCCAAGTTGGTAGGTGTGTTACTCAGGTTTCGGGCGAAACCTATTGCCGTTGCAAAGATTTTGAGGAAATGCTCTTGCAAGTAAGAATACCTGAGAAGTATCGGGGAGTGTTCTGATTCCTTTGGTGGGCGGATAGTAACCTGGACGTGCACTCTACGGAGTATCAGATGAACGCGCATCCGTTCGGAGCTGAGTCCCCACTTTCTGTGCTAATTTCGCCCTACGTCAAACGGCCGACGATCATGGGCACCTGTTTGACGACATGACCAAGGGAGCAGTGAAGGATAACTTCTACGTTGATGATTGCCTCGTGTCACTGCGGGACGTTGAGGTCGCCAAGCGATCCGTAATGCAAGTTTGTGGTCTGCATCAGAAAAGGGGTTTTCGGTTGAGGAATTGGGTTTTGAACGGCAGAGAGTTGTTGGATACCATCTCTCCCTCAGAGCACACCGACCCTTTGTGGGAAATTCGGACTGAACCCCTAACGCCTGGCCGTACCTTAGGTGTTCAATGGGACGCATAAACGGAGTGTTTTTTGCTGAGTTTCTCCTTACCGGATAAACCTATTACCAGAAGAGGCTTATTATCACCCCTGTCCACCCTATACGATCCCTTAGGATTTGTCTCACCATGGTTACTACCAGGGAAACGCTTGCTTCAAACATTGTGTCAAGAAGGTTTGGGTTGGGACGAACCAGTTAATGCTGTAAACCAACGTAAGTGGGAAGACCGGTACAGTGGCCTACGCAACCTAAGCGATCTGCGTGTTCCCCGCTGTATTCGACCTGGTTAAACTGTCGATTCTGAGAGCGTGGAACTGCACGTCTTTTGTGATGCATCGGAAGTTGGCAAAGGCGCCGTGGCTTATGCTTGCTTCTTCACAGTCAACGGGGAGCGGTGCCCATCACTGTTGTTTGCAAAGTCCAGAGTGACCCCATTGAAAGCGATTTTTATTCTCCGATTGGAATTGGTTGCTGTGGTCTTGGCGGTTCGTGTTCACGAACTTTTGAGTACTTATTTTAAGTCAACGTTCACACGTGTATATTTCCGGACGGACTCCATCATCTTACTTTACCATATTACCAATACCTCTACCAGATTTAGTGCGTTCGTTGCAAACCGAATAACCGTCATACACAATTCGACATCCCGCGATCGGTGGTGACAAGTGAGGTCGGAGGACAACCCAGCAGATAGCGTCTTTTGTGGGGTGCACACTTACGGAGGTGTAGAAGCCTGGCTATCAGGTTCTACGTTTGTAACCCAACCCCGATGACGAGACCCTGTCTACTCTCCTTGTCGACGTGGAAATAATATTGAATAACATACAGTCGGTGCCCGTTACATCGGATATACAAGACGGGCTGGCTTTACCACCCAATGATATGCTGCTCGTGCGGGATAATCCTGGAATTCGCCCCAATCAGACAACGTTACAACCGTTTAAACATAGGTGGAAACAAACCAGTTATCTGCCTGGACTCTTTTGGAGTCGCTGGACGAAACAGTACCTCCCCACCCTGCAAGCACGACAGGAGTGGATATGTACAGAACGCAATATCCGTCAGAGAGACGTCGTACTGATTACTTCAGAACCTTTATCAAAAAATACATGGCCTTTATGTGTGGTAGTTGTGATACTGACAAGGACGGTTTGGAGCGGACTGCCATGGTAAGGGTTAAGTCCGGTGTAGTAAAGCGAGATATCAGACGTCTATGCCTTCTGGAGGAAGGAGTGACGTAGGCGGGATGAGTGCAGCTGACACCTAGTCCGTATTGAGAGTGCAAGATGTGAATAATGGAGAACGGCTGGTGCCTAAAGACGCTCTTCAATGTCGGGCACTTGAGGAGCTCCAGAAGTGGGAGTCATGGAGAAGAGCTTTCATTGCATAATAGGTCCTTGCGGTTGGTGTCGCGCCTTAAGCCTGATAAGTGTTAGGTACGAGGTCTTTCGACCTAGTGTCTAATTAGGTTGGGAACCAGAGCTGAGTGAAACCGCCACTCTGCGAGCAAACTTCAGTCGTGTTCGGATTTTATGGCCCGGTGTATCAAATTTTTGAACTACGATCATGTGAAAATCCGACACAACCCAATTCCTCCAAATATTCACCCCTCTGCATTCAACCTCTCCTGTTTCTGGACGTTAAGTGGACCTTGACCTAGACAATTTTGTTTTGTCACGTCAATTTGATGGTTGTGCGAATAGCCAGTTGTCGGTCATTGTACTTTATTTGAGTGTTGCGTGCACCCCGTTTTTGGAGCTCGGCTCATCCCCATTGTTTTGAGCCTGTTGACTGCTCGGAAGAGCTCTTTTGGGTGTGAATGCCATTATCATTTTATTATAGTTCATATTTAGCCCGTTTAGCAGCAAGTTGTAACCCATTCCCCGGAAACGATCTGTCGATCGAAACTGTTGAGGTTGTCTAAATATATACTTCGATAATTTGTTCAATAGTACCGTGGCATTACGATTCAGTCTTGTTTTGAATATTTGGGATCACTGGTCTACCACTACGCGTCACTCAACGTCTTCGTGAACGACCGTACAACGAGTGCATGTAAGTATATAAATGGGTGTTCTTATACATATATATATATAGGAACATGGGTTAAAAGTATTTGGTTATACATACCCATAAATATACATTCACTTACGAATACACGCATATATATACACGTATTTGCATATATTTGGCATATATACATACACATACATATGTACATATACATGCAGAGGTGTATACGTGTGTATACGTATACACATATATCCGCACAAGTGGGCCTTCACATGCGCGAACAATCAGGTACACCTATATGCAACTAAACGTACGCACTTAGCTTCCTGGTATACTTACAGAGGCACCATTGAAAGAAGACTCGGCGAACCACAAATGACTAACGGACAATAAAAAATGACCGTAACGACTGAAACCATCTCATGGGTGGCCCTGATTAGTGTCGTGGGATATATATTGGGCTCACTAACCTGAAAGTCGTGTGAGCGAATCAAGTTTGGCTTTCCAATTTGATCCCCATCAGTTGGATAACGGACGACCCAAGATACAGACCCAAGATACAGACCCGAGATTACAGATGTAGATCTGTAGTCTGCAAAACTAAGATTAGTTGTCATACCAACTGAGCAAATAACCTAACTTTCTGAGGGCTTCATTCGATGTGTACAGTGTGCACATTTGTACACCACAATTGCATAGGGGCAGTCTGGCGTCAGTTGCACTCCTATGTGATTTTTTAGCAACTTCAGTCGTCTGCAAAGTGTCAATAAGAAAGCTTGTGTATGTTTCTCGTTTAAATTTGCGTAAGACATTCGCGTATTTTTTAGACGTTGGTGAACTTCACCCTGGATAACCTGCTGAAGGCGCATTTATCGTTCACCGTCATGCTAATCCAACGTTCGGAAATGATTTGCCGGAAATGAACCACTTATACACTACGTGATATCGGATGTTGACAGAATGACCGAAATATAGCCTTTCTTGTGTACGATTTGGAAATATGATTAGCACCATTCTACTAAAAGTTCAGATAACATTCATTCCATCAGTTTCCGAATTATTCACCTACGGGAAGAAAGTCAATCCTCAACGATAATCTTGTGGAAGGAAACAACGTAAGAAAGCAGGGTCTGGAGGCCCAGTAAGACACGTAAACGGCTTACATAATCGCGAGCAAAAATGGTCCGAACAATAAAGCCCGCGTAACCAGAATTTCCCAAAGCTATGGAATAAACCAAAATCTGACCAAGCGTCTTGTCGATTGGTACACGGGTTCAAGGCAAGGGCTCATAATAGCCGGACACAGCCGGCTTTTATTATTCGTTGTCAAGCGGGCGTCTGTCGTGACCAGCAGTCGTATGGCTTTTTTCAGAGAAGGCGGTTGTAACCGTGTAGCCTGCTATCTGGGCCTGATACCAACTCGGTGCAACTTTATTTGCCAGTGCAACTGATTGTGTGCAACAAATGCCTCTCATTTCCCCAACGGCTTACATATTATTCTGTTCTTCAAAAACTTTAATCCTGGACCTTTTCCAACCTTGTTTGACGCACTCAAATTTTCAGTGCACTTTTCGCTTGGTGCGCTTCTGACTGCCGCAAAGTGAGCTAGAGCCCGCCTGGGGCTTCTTTTTCTTTTCCTCCCAGTTGCTGCTGCTAGCCCCAGAGTGGGCTGGAACTAGCTACTTGTATTTCCAAACACTGTCAGAAACGTACGGTCCGTTTCCAAACCCTGTCTGTTGGAAACACATTTTGATTGCCCTTCAGGAGAGGCGTCTTAAGCTGTTAGTGGAGGAAGATTGGGCGCATACTAACCTGTTCATCACTCGTCTGTTGATCTGGAAATCATTGACCGGAAGTGGAGGTGGCATCGATTATTGGAACTACAGTAAACACCGAGAACAGAGTAGGATTACTCACATAACTGTGTTTCAAGCAAACAAAAATCAAGCACTCCTTCAAAGCGACCTCCAGAGACGCAGCCAACGACCCTGGATTTTCGAGTGAACAATAGCCATGCAAAAGAAAGCCCGCTATCTCAGAAAGGTCAGGGGAAGTAAAGTTAAGATCTCCGTTATGTCTTTGCCAGTTTTCAATGTTCGTAACGACGAATACCCTTCCAACGAGACCTACTCTGGAAGACGTGTGAGAACTAAACCACCATGGAGTAGCGGAAACTCAGGTGGGTACGAATCAAGAATTTAGGATCGAGACTCGTACGCGACATTCCGCAGGCCCGTGGCGGGTTTGGTAGCTGCGCGCAGAACATGCTCAATAACCGGGCCGGCACACACGACCGGATTAGCATGCTTGAGAAGCGGTCTTATGTAAACCCAGTAAACCCCTTGAAACGCCTTTTTGTTTATGCGGTGGAAAGTGCGTTCAATCATTTTCGGAGCGGGAAATTCCTTTTATGCCGCTATCTCGTGGCGATGCGCGAAGGATAAGTTAGAGGACAACCAGATGTCCGGATTTCCCTTCAGCCCGATTTTCATATCTACTGTACTGAACGCATTATGAGTGTCGGAAGCAGCCAGGCTCCCCACTGAGTGACATGTGGGCACACTAATTGTCGTTGAGTGAGAAACTCTAATTGTCCACCCAGTTGCTTTCTTGGGAATTCTAGAACGGATTTTGTCAGGACCCACTGCACCGCATGAATCACACCTGAATAGTGTCCTTCAACATTTATCCTAGGGAAATCAACGGTACCGGGCGATTGCCGGAAGTTCTGCAGCTGTAGGACAGGGGCCAATTCGGCAATGTGACGTCTAAGGCTGCCGGGTAACTTTCTCGGAATAAATCGGCCACAACTAGGGAGTCAGATGAAGTCAGAGGTTTATTCTACCTCTGTCGTCGCAAAAGTTTGATAAGTTTATTCTCTCTGGCTCTCACGAGGGTCTTTTCTTGTGAGAGTTTGGTGGTTGCATCGATTTCCCGCCTGCGTCTCTTCTGAAGAGTGTGTAGGTGAGTTCGCTCGTTTCGGTCGTTTCTTGCGAGGAATGAGGTATTTTGCCTGTATAGTATCCTCAGTTTACGTTTTTGCGGTATGTTGCAGTGACGGGAATTTGGTGGTTTCACAGCTAATTAAGCTCCAGCTCGACGGTAAGGTTTGTCAGCGACACCGGCCATTTATACGCGGCTTCCAGGTTGCAGGATCAAATCACCCGAATACAGTCAGTTCGTCTGCCTCAATATCCAGTTGTTTTCTGTTGACTTGAAAGATGCATTAAAAACAGGGTGTGGCGTTGCTCTTGGCGGTACCGGAAAGTACCAACACCAGAGTAAAATAATAATTCAACAAATTCTTAAGTAAACGAGAACCAAATAACACTTTCGAGCGGTCCCTAGAAGAACAACCGACGAATCGTGATGAAAGATCATCCCCGTGAGTAACAACCCTGTAAGAAAGTGGGTGTTACCTGAAGAAAACGTACGGTTGGAGCTTGTAAAGCTCCTTGTTGTGACCCCTCCAACTGTTCTCAACTACTGGTGCGGAGAATTGCTGCACTGGTCTTGTGCTAGAGAAGTGTGTAGAAGCTAATTCACCGCAGAATTTCCGAAACCCTAGTGGATAAAGACCAACCCTTAAAAACAATACTGGCATGGAGAAAGCTGCAAGGTAATGTCCATTTTGCTGACTTCTCGTTGGACACTTTCAATGATGAGTTTGGTTGCCTACAAGCCGGTCTATACTGCTTGGTTAGCATACTCCAGCGATGGTCTTACACAGACCCCGCAAAGAGCTTGAAAGGCATGACTGTCTGTATGCGAAAAGACTGCTGTTATTACTCTGGGGTTCATTTCGCTCTTTGCAGCCATACGGTGATGAAACGAGAGGCGTGAAATAGATGACTGTTCAATTCAAGTGTCTTTCTTCAGGTCATTTGCCGCGATATCTATTAAAACCTGCACATTTTGTATCATGGATAATTTCCCGGGTTCTCTTCTTAGCGATATATGTGCACACCTGCTGTCGTTCACGGGTTGAATCCAGGCATCTGACTAGTGTTTAGTACGCTCACGGGCAATCAGTAAATCATTGAGGTTGCAGGTATCCTAGATTTTCACGTCTTCAGCATGGAAAAGAGCTTTACTGAAATAGAGTTGGAGAGGACATCGATATATATCAGAAACAGATCCTTGGGAAACTCCAGCGGAGACCGGGTATGGAGGGGGGAGTTCCGTCCTGGTCTTTACACTGAATGCTCTATTACCAAGAAAAGATATAATCCAGAAAAGAACCTCTCCATCAATGTCATATGCTTCTGGTTCATGCACAAGGGTACCATGTGGGATGCTGTCAAGGGCTTAGTCTACAACGAAGTAGATAATATCGGAGATGTGGCTAATCCATCTGGCTTCTCTCAGGTCGTCACTGAAGACTAACATTTTGGTTGTGCGTGGCCGATCAGGAAAGAAACCATGCTGATTAGGAAGAAAAATTTGTTTGAGGATAAATAAACGGAAATGACATGTTTTGACAGACGATTCACTGTCTTGAATGAGATACTGCTGAGATCACCTGGCGAACTGGCAAGACACTGTCGATCACCTGCCTCAAATATGAACTTGAGAGTGCCCGTCTTCCATGCCGGTCCGGGGTGTTGAAACTGATCCAACAAAATACTACCCTGTCAGTTATTACTATCGACAATCGATCGACAGTGAAAAGCCAAGTCTCAGCGCGTTGACTTCGTGTATTATTACCGACCCCTGGAAAATAGAGAGTACAGAGAGACACGTCAAGCTAGCGAGGCACGGAGCGAGTTGTGATTTTAGCCCCGGGCCGGATGTTATAAAATGGGTAGCTTGACCAAAACAAAGTAGGTACAAAACCAAAATCATAGAAAATGTACAGATGAATGCGACTATCGAAATATCATTTATTATAGTCGCCACAGAGGCGTGTTTGATTAGACAATAGAAGAGCACCGTTAAACGAAGGGCCGGTTTTCGAATATCCCCAGGTTGATCTTTTCTGGTCCCATTGCAGTTTTAGAGTTGATCTTAAACAAGAGATCTTGCTCATCCAACACGGAGAATTCAGCTCTCAGGCACTGAAATTTTCCTCATGGGAGAATCGGGTTCTAATTTGTTAAAATCGAGTTGTAGACTGCTGATTACTATTTCCTGAACACCTCGATAACCAGTTGGGGGGTTGAAGGAAGTTTCTGCGTTGGGAATCCATGGATAAATCGCTGGGAGTTTGTTTTCTATCCTGACGGCGCACACACTTGAAGAATAAGTTTTCATTCTCGTGGGCTGACGGTAAGATTCCCAACGGCAACTGTTGTGTATGTTGACATATTTTCCGCTCAAACCACTTTCGTACCGTGTGAAAGACTTCTGAATCTCCAGATTTCTTCGTCAGCTTCTTTTTGGAGAATAGACAAACACGTGTGTTGAGACGGGGGCGTGTGTTCTGCGGAAGAAGCGAACGGAGGGACTTCTACAGTTTGTTGGAAACAAGTGCCTCATCAGTTCCGTAAATTGCAGCCCCCAAAAACGGTGGTTTGAGCTGACTGAGTCAGTCTGTATTTAAGGATGCCCCCAATCAGTCAAGGCCTGGTTTCTGGAAATGCCAGAACGCAGTCTTTGTTAAGGCTCTCTGGAGTCCGTAACAGATAAAATTAGAAGCTAGTAGCAAGTGTCCCGACGGTGGTTTGATCAACACTCCATCAATCGGATGAGCCTTATTCGTGATATATAAGCCAGCTTAGTAATGCCTGTCCTCGACAGTGCCTTGTAGATTATTTGTCACGTTGTGTTCAGACTTTCTCACGGATCGACTCTGTAAAGTATTTTAGGAATCCGCGGTCAGGGTTCTTATGAGAATCAGCTACTCAGCTGCTCTCAGGTGCTTTTAAATCACCCTTTATAAGAGGATAAGAGAAACGCCGTGTAGGTGAGAAACAATCTAAGCAGCGAGATCGACGTCGTCATCGGATGCGTCGCACGACAGCGGAAGGTGAATGACACCGGGAAATAACTCGTCGTGGTTGTGAAACTGAAGTTTGTGCCAGAGTGCTTCACAATTTTCCGGGGGAAAATTCCGCTCTAACAGTTGGTCGCGTAAGCTCCTGGTAGAGGGAAACAGCAGAGCCTGCCATGCAGTCCCGAAGGAAGCCTGTTTGGCATTATTATCCCGGATTACCCAGGACGATGCAGTTCATTGTTACTTATATTCGCAGAAAACCAGGTCGTTGTTGAAGCAAAAAACTGGGGAGTATTGCCCTGAGCCAACTGCCTGAATTATGGTGGTTTGCCAAAAAAGCGCCCATATAGTTAACGTACACAAAATTTAAGGCTCCCTTCCCATTTGGCTGCATAAAATATAGGTAGAGAAAACGAGGAAGAGCTTCAACAAGCAATCTTTGTAGCGCAAAGGATTGTGTGGACAGCGACAGAGTTTTGCAGTTGTTTCATCAAAGACTGGACGTATTTAAACGTCCCCGTTCAACGCTCTGTTCGCTTCCGTTAGTCTAATGTCGGGAGCCTCCGGAACGCTCTCGCTTTCTGGACTGCTGAAGGTTGGTTTGCAGTGGTTCGCACAGAAGAACGTAGGCGACACGTTTGAGTGAGAGAGAAATTTTAAGAAGCTATCCCACTTCACCAGTTAAAAGTGCGTCTGAAGTGAGCCAAGTCTACGATGTCTGGGATAAAGAAGTTGACCGCAGCAGACTTATAATGTTAAAGAGTCCAAAAATGCAATATTTTCCAGCGGCCATTTTTGAGGTGGAGGGATTGGAAGTGTAGAGGAAGACTGGCGGTCTGTACCACCTTTGGGAGCTACTTCATCGAACCTACCCAGCTCCACAGGTGATCATTCATCATGGTCGACCGTATTGAGGATGTAGTCGAGCGCGCTGTCCTCATTCAGATAGCCTAATTTTGATTTCTTGTCAGATAGTGTTTTTGTGTTTCACTCACGGTTGCTTCTGCCACAGTCATGTGCAGTACATCGAAATTATCGGACGCTTTGCCGCCACGCCTGAACGCGTCTTGTTTTTGCTCAGTAAGGTGGCGAGCAACTGGACGAGTGTAGGCCAGAAAGCCGTGCAACTTTCGAGAAGGTTGCAGGTCATACAGAAAAATGATATTTCCGAAGATATGAGCAGAGTGAACTAGTATTCCTTGAGCTCAAAACACTTGGAATGGTACCAGAATATGTATGTCCGGCAATGCACACCGTTCCAAACAGTCATGCATTGACCAAGTCGCCCAAACACACTTGATGGATCTGATCCCCCAGTAGTGTCGGACCTCTTGCGTACCACTATATTAAAATACGTGAACCAAAATGGCGATATTCGATGTCTTAAAGGGTTATAAATGATGAAGGTAATGCAAGAGGTGGATAAACGGGTCAACCATACGTTTGACCAAGCAGTAATCTACAGGATGAACACCTCCAACAATGATGAAAACTCCGGAAATTTTGATGATCACAGTGCATCACGTGGTTGCCGCGTCTGTTGGAAAAGTCTTTCCGGACGTTTCTGCGGCCCAAATGGTCCATTTAGCCACTTTGTATGTAACTCGCTCTCAGCCGTGCGACATAACCGCACTTTTTCAACCGTACTTATTGTTTTACTCACTTGATGGTCACTGCGCAACCTATTTGCCTCTACTTGGCGTGTGTCACCAGAGGTGAACATTTGTCGTTTTATTTATACTGTCGACGGGACTAGCAAGTTAACCTACCGTACTTATTTTGTATTTTTTATTCAAATTCAAACAGTAGATTTGTGACTCACGTAACATTTTACTGTTGATACTAACTGCTACAGTTGAGGTGCGCAGCCAACTATTTTGTACGTCTTATTGTTTACAGACCTCCGGTCGGGTCGTGTTTTGATAACTTGCGGAATCCTTTTCATCTTGATCACACTTGAAGTCTCTAAATACATACCAGTACGTACGTTCTACATTCACACCTCGGCCTATCTGCGCGGATCGGGAGCCCAGGTGGGAAGTTGTTTCTGACGTGTGCCACTCCTGAAGCAAACTGGACAAGAAGAGTGGGAGGTAGAAATCTGGAGGTTGAGATATCCTTGGATTGCGCTGGACGGGGGATTTGTGCACATCCGTTTAGGTTCATGTTCAGTTTGGCTCGGGTGAACCTCCACTAGGTGGAGTCAAACATGTGGAAAGCAGCGTATCCACAACATTCATCCTCTTTACACTGGAAACGACTTTTGGGGTCACAATATGCCGTTCTCCAGACCCCCTTCACCGCCCAAGGATGATCAGGTTTCGCTCGCAGGGTGAAGTTATCGAGTGTGTACAAAAAATGCTTTTAAAAGAGTGTCAAATGCGGCTTTCGTCTGGCTGATGATGACAGGAATTGGCTGTCAGCGTTCGTCTTGATAGGAATTGCGAAGCCTGCATATTGAGTTTATCCTGAACATCCAGCTAAGAGGAACTTAAGGGGAGTTCCACTACAGACGTTTACCCACCTTCTTATAGTGCAAGGTGCGTTCGCTTTCTGCCACGTTGTAGACAAAGAGGTTAGGCCTGACGAACTCAGAACACTGATATCATCAGTGCGTGATTGTACCTTTATTTTGAGTTAGTGACAGTTATTGAATCGTTCG
>QNGE01008161.1:0-11015 GCA_008508345.1 Paragonimus westermani
ACATTGAGATCTCTGTTTTTGTGAATCGGACATTGTGGATGTGCATGAAAGCATCGAAGACGGGATCGCTCAAATTCGGAATTTTCACTTGCTACCGTGTGGACCGCTCTGTGTTTCACAGAGAGCATCGGGGAGATGTTATAACTCACAGCAGTGACTCAGTGTGCATACCTGCGAGTTCTCTTTAGTTATTCGAGTGTTTATAATAACTACTTAATTGATGAGTGCAAGTCCACTTATCTTTCAGCTGTCCCACCATTGAAATTGACGGGTTTGCTGGAGTATGTTCAACAGCCCTATTGAGTGTTCTTGGCACATCGTTATGGGTGTATGCGGTGATTCCGAGCGATTTGCTATCACCCTTCTTCCCGTCCACTGCCGCCTCCACAACACTGTGACCCTTCCGACACGTCTGGATGCTCATTGCAATTTAGCTCTAGTTAGCAACACATATTCCTTTGTGGTCCACATGCGCACACCACTTTGTAACTGACTCTTCTATAGTGGAGCTATCTCCTATGGTTTACAGTAAGACACTCCACAAGCTCTTGTTACGGAGATTGCCGAATCAGACTTCACCTCTCTCTTCTCGACAACTGCAGTAGGCTTAAACAAATGGTACATTCGTCCCAGTTGAGCTTGTTTGTACACAATGACTCCTCTATCCCTACTATGTTCAGTAGACTGGCTGATTAAACTTCTACCTCGTTACTTGCTGATTTTTGGAAACATCCCTCACTCGTTCGGACAGGTTTTCCTTCCCGTGTCCCAAAAGACTGCGTAGGAAGAAAGAAGAGACTTATAAATCAAAAGATTACGCATCAGCGTTTGCACTTATTTCTTAGACTATATCGATGCGCTTGGAAGCTTTGTCAGATCGACGTTAGTTCAAATTCCCAAACAATCTGTTATTCAAACCTAAGCTTGTCGAACATTTTGGCGATTACTTTGCGAATCGATGTCAGTTTATTCAGTTCCGTGGTAGTGCCTCGTCCCCCCCCCCTCATTACTGGCTCTGGCGCTCTACAAGGTACAGTCCTCTTCCCCTTTCTTATTTTCACTTTATATCGCATCCACACCGGTCGGCAATCACTTATTTGTAATCATGTATACGGATGATGTAGTGCTGAGGATCAAACACTCAACTCGATTTCATTCGCACAATACTCTGGTTAAATTATGTTAACTATCAAGTTGTTCAGCGTCTCCCAGTTTGTCTCTTAAAGCATCCTAATATGTTGAAATTCCGTTCTCGTTTATGGAATGGAATCGGTGGGAGGATTTCTGATGCATGCCCACCCTTTCATTTACGTAATATATCTCTACATTGACCATTTTTTGCTAAATATCGGGGTGAATTCGTGTAACAGCTTCTTGATACAATCACTTCCCGTTACCCGTTTTCACCAAATTCCGGAAACTTGTTTCATCTCTGATTTATAAAATCTATTCCCATTCCACATTGCTTAACACGGCCAATCGAGTTATCAGGGTATGTACACCAATTGTACACCAATTGTTTTCGTGTTTGTAGCCGATGGATTTTGTACTTTTTTGCCAGATCCCTATAACATCTGTCTAGTTGTATGTGTACTCCGTGTGAACAATTCGTTCATTTATTTTTAAAGTTTCTCATTTCACAATATACGCACAGCTTTCGACAAAGACCCTGTTTGACACAAGCTACCCACCCTATTCGGATCACTCTAAGTGTATTTCTATATCTCACACTCGATCCTGACACAATCATTTATTTGCATGCAACCAGTTTCACTAATATTCCGTTATTCTTGATTCAGCTCGAGTTCCACGTGAATCTGGTCTTCCTATTCCTGAGCTGGCCACAAAACGGAATCAGTAGGGTTTTTCCACAGTCGATACTGATTGTTCTGGTTCTGTAACTTTACCACAACTTTGAGTACATTTTTTGACATACATACTAAATTAATTGTTTTACATTTGCTGAAAATGTAAGTATGTGGACAATTAAAAAGCGCACTATTGACTTGACTTGATTTGAAGGCTCTTCTAATTCGACCTGTAGTTGGAGAATGCGTTCACTCACGATTGTTACACGTTCTCTTTCCTCTCCGCCTCGCCCTCTGGTACAGCTGTTATTCTTCACGTTGTGAAGCAACCGTAGCAGTGTGGACCAATAGCGACCAGCTCCAGTCTTTCCTAATCCATCCACGTATGTTCACTGATCACATGCCACATAATCTCCTACGCGCTGTCAATCGCTTGTACGCGACAGCTGTTGGTGACCCGGTGTTCGCTCACCCTCGATTAAAACCGAACGAGGTGTTTCGCAAAATGAGATAATTCCCTCCTCTGCAAACTCTATCTATATTGGTTTTAGATTTCTTTGTTTTTACCGATATGTATTTTTATCCCCCTCCCCATATTTTACGCCGAAACCGACAAGACTGTTCTAGTATCCTCGTGTTTCGCTTCATGCCGCTCGTGTGTGTCTGGGTGCACCTGTGATATAACTACCGCGGTCTACGGTCTAATTGAAACATTCCACATTCTTCGTGTGAACATACCGAGTAAACCTTCCATTCGTTTTGCAATCTTTCCTGTGGAATTAACCCGTGTTGGTCGAAAGCCATTTGTTATGTATTTTTCTACCGCTTAATTGCTCACTCTGTTTTTTTATCTGTCTCATTGCTCATTAGAGACTGCTAGTTTTATTTCGGTACTCGTCTTTTTTTGTGCGTATTGTGTTCTCTTATCCGTTATATGTATGTGTGCAAGTCTTTTATTCACTACTGTGAACTCATACAAAAATGTGTTAATCGTGTGTTTTTTATCGGCCTCATTTCCGGATCGCTTACGAATACGAGACTCTACATGTTTCAGCATGTGAAAACATTCATTGGTCTCTTCATCTGTTTAACCACGGTTTACTGGCCACCAACGCGGATATTTATCTTGCACGTTTGATTATGACCTCGATCCCGTTCAGGTAGAAACACATGGTCGTGTGAGTTCGTATTCTAGAATATTTCCCAGAGTAACCATAACTGTAACCGTTAAACAATCAGCACATTTGAGTTCACCGATGCAACAGGATAACGGCTCAATTGATTGAAATAGATTTCCGGAAATTCGTCATGAATGTACCGAATCAAAGAAATGGGGTGTTATTTTTTTCACTCCATCTCTGTTTCAAATTCCAACAGTAGATATTGTTCCTACGGTATGTTACTCTATTTGATTGTGGCTTTACAGCTGATGAGCAATTTCCCAGAGGAGTCCAGCGCTTCCGTATTAAAAACGGCTACGACGGTCCCACTACTAGTCCTTCTAATCAAAGTTCCCACTGTCCGATTAAACTTTCCATGTTTATTTTCAAATGCCTGGCGACATCTATCCAGCAAATACCCTCACACTGGAATACCACGGGGAAGTCACAGCGTTCCAGACACAGGGAGTGCTTTTGGGTCCTATTTTTGTGTGACAGTCAGTTTCGTACACTCATCATATGATGAGTGTTCGTCATACGGTGGACGTCCCGACATTCAAGAACAAAAGGGCAAGTCCCGAACGCCAGAAAGACGACGGACAAGAAGAGACTATCGGACTAGTGTATACGTGCTGTGTGATAACTTCCACCAAGGCGAATGACAACGTGCTGTCACCTAATGTATGTGAGTGCATGTCTGCCGTGCGAATGAGTGTACGCGTTTGTGGTTTAATTTTTGACGACCTGTACGGGAGTTTGCGCAATGGACGATTTCGCAGGCCAAGCGTCTTTTGCGGTCACAACATTGGTGTTTAACATCACATACCAAATCACACGATAGCCAATCACTGTTGTTAAGAATGGGAAAGAGTTTTAAAATACTGAGGCCAAATTTCAACTACTGGCCTAATATTCCACCAATATACGCAATACTGTGTGTGCAAACGAATACTGCGCTGTTGAAAAATAGCTGTTATTTCCTCGGTTCCGGATATCTTTTGGAATCAACATGTGTGGTTAATCTGAGCGGATTACGTCAGTGCGACTCACAGGTTGTTTGGTCAATACTCAAATTGGGCACTCCAACAGATTTTCACCAGTGGACTATTCAGCCGTAAAACGTCTTAACGCGTCTTTCAAACTGCAATCTTCATCCATTGTTACCTACCAATTTGTCTCGCCTGAAGATGACTTGATTAATTGTTGATTTGAGTAAAACTCCAATTTGTTATCACGTGTTTGACTGATGATGACCAATTATCGGCATGCATGCGGTTGGTTTCTGATCCCTGAGCCTGTTCTCAAACTTTCTGGTCATGTCAGATGGCTCCGCAATGTCATTTCAAAACATCGATTGGGGTGATGATAGTTATCAATTCGGTTAATAGAGCTTCAGCTCAAAACTCCGCAAATGGCTCCCAATATCTCTTTCTTGTGGGATGCGGTTTTCCACTCTGTTTGAGCCTTGAGTACTGGGTTAGGCAATCTTTGTGGCTCTCTTTTGTGAAACATCTTAGAATAGTTCTGTTCATTAGGGAAACCATGACTCCTGCAAATGTTAACGCCCGTTCGCCAACTAACGTGAATAGATACGGCGCTGTGTGGAATGTTGACTCTGCAATGCTCATTTAGAATTAGCAAAGTTGTGGTCAGTATTATTTTCCACCTGCGTGGCTATGCAGTAAGATATTGTCCTTTGACACTGTCCCATCCATGAGGATTGCGATTCGGAAATTTTACATGATCATTGCTCAACTCCAGTTCCATATTCCATCTTATCCTGAAATCGACACCGTTTAACACTACAAAAATGCCTCAATGGATCTCGTTTTATAAGTACAATTGTACCGTCCACAGAGCTCCACCAAGGGCTGGTCAGGTTGGAAAAGAAATTTCCGCTGGAATTTTTCAACTCAAAAAGTCGCCAAATTAGAGATTGTCGAGGGTTCCATAACTGGTTACCTTTTTAGAAAAGTTATTTTGTAATTGCAGGAATGTGGTGTTCAATAAATGCAATACCAACTCGACTGCAATCTGAGCGTCTCTGTGGCAATGTCGACCGACTGTCGTGGAGTGCTTGTTTCGAAATCTGTTTTAGGTGCATAATATTGATAAGTGACTGTGATAATCGGAATTAAGGACTTCGAATAGCCCCAGGAATCGTACTTGAATTGAAACCTCCCACGCAAGTAATAAGTCGAAGACCTCGTACTGGTAGCAGTAAGCAATTGTTATTCATGAATTGAGACACCGAATTTGTGGATGTACAACAGTATTAAAGAAGTCGCAACTTGTCATTGGCTGATCTCATTAGCACATGCAACATCATAAACTGTATGTTAATTGGTGGAATAAGGAACAGATGAATTGGCGAATAACGGAAGACACAACATAGAGAGACCGTTTGTCCAATACTGATGTATTGTAGTGAGGAGATACGGTCGCACCATACTACTCACACCACTATTCATTGCCTCCGACGCACGTCAGACTATCTTGGGGGCGGATTTTCTTGACCGCGTTGAAGCCGTGATTGATTTGAAGCATGATAAACTGGTAACGAAGTATGGGGTGGTTCCACTGGTGGGAAAGCGCAAAACCCAGCTTGGACAAATTGAAGTGAACGTACCCAGAGCAATGCCAACTTGTGACAATCAGTTGCTGAACAAAGTGATACGCAAGTTTCAGGGATTGTTCACTACGGATCAGGACCCGTATGGCTATTGTGACTGGGTTGAACATGAAATCCCCATCGAATCAAAGCGATTTCGGCCATTCGGACCCCGAAGAATTCCAGTGCATTTGCAGCCGGAAGTTGAACGACAAGTGAAGGACATGCTGAAGGAAGAAATCATCGAGGAGGCCGATAGCCCGTTCAACTCTCCTGTCTTGTTGGTAAAGAAGCCTAACGGTAAATTTCGATTCTGTGTCGATTTCAGGCGGCTGAACGAGATAACGATCAATAAAGTGGTAGCAGTCCCGTCGGTGGCGGAGATTTTTGACAAGCTGCAGAACGCCCGGGTGTTTACAGTGTTCGACTTACGGTCCGGATATTGGCAGGTCCCAATCAAACAATCGGACCGAGATAAGACAGCATTCACAGTGGGTGAAAAGCAATACCGCTTCAAGCGGATGCCGTTCGGACTCTCAGGCGCTCCGTTCACGTTCAGACGACTGATGCTGAAGGTGTTGGACGGAGTGAGCAACACTGTTGTCTATGGAGACGATATCGTCATTTACAGCACAAATGAGACAGAACATGCAGTACACGTTTCAGCAGTGCTACAGAAGATTGAGACAGCCGGCCTCCGGATCAATAGTTCAAAGTCTCAACTGGCGAAGCAAACGGTAACACTGCTCGGTCACAAGGTCGGTCAGGGGGAGGTCCAGCCACTGCCCGAGAAACTGCTGACAATCGAGGCTATTCCGGTGCCAACATCGAAGAGGACGCTGAGACAGTTTCTCGGTCGCGTCGGGTTCTACAGCCGCTTCATCAAAAACTTCCATGACCTCGCGAGTCCGTTATACGAAATTCTGAGGAAGGATTGCCAATTTCATTGGTCACAGAAAGCCAACCAAGCGTTCGTCGAGATCCAACGCTTGATGAAAGAAGGACAGCTGACTCTGAAATTGCCAGTGACTGGACAGAGATGTCGCAGCGAATGCGAGTGATGTAGGAGTTGGAGCAGTACTGAAGTAGGAAGGCGGTGTCGTGACACTTGCCGGTCGGGTGCTGAGTCCTGCTGAACGAAGCTATTCAACGATAGAGAAGGAGTGGTTGGTAATCGTATGGGTTTTTGAAAAATGGAGGCCGTACTTGCTCGGCTGACGTTTCTATGTGGAGACCGACCACAAACCGCTGGAATGGATTAAATTGGCGAAGGACCCCCGAGGAAGGCTGGCTCGTTGGGCGTTACGACTACAGGAGTACGACTTTACAATTTGCCATGTAGCCGGAAAGGAGAACTGTGTGCCCGATTTGCTTTCCCGAACGCAACACCTGGATGAGGTCCACAGGGACGTGACCGAAGTTAACAGTATCGAACTGGAGAATGACCGCGGAAAGCTACAAGCAGCACAGAGGGGGGATACGGCGATCCGGGTGGTGATCGACCGGCTCTTGTCGGGAGGACAACCGCCAGAAGACTATGGGAATCCGGAATCGAAAGCTTTCAGAATGCACTGGTCCGATTTGCGGCTGAATAGTGCCGGAATTGTGATGCGCCAGTTGCGGGATGGAATAAACATCCCGGTTATACCGGCGGAGTTGAGGAAGGCGATTGTGAAAAAATGCCACCATCTGGCTCATACAGGTTGTCACCAAACCTACGAAATGCTGAAACAAAGGGCATACCGGCCGGGAATGAAGAACGATGTTAACAATCATGTGCGGGCGTGCCAGCAATATCAGTTAGATAACAGCACCAACCACCCCAGTGAGTATCCCACCCAACCAATTCCGGTCAGTAAAATTGAGGACCTGTGGTCGGTGGATGTGATGGACCCCTTTCCAGTAACGACGTCCGGAAATCAATACATCGTTGTCACGACCGAACACCCCACAAGGTGGGTCGAAGCAGCCGCGATACCCGATCAGCGCGCAAGCATGGTGTGCAGGGCGGCGGTGGAACACATCGTATCGGATCACGGATTACCACGAAGCATATTGACTGATCAAGACCCGTGTTTCGAAAGTAAGGAGTTTCGAAACTGGTTGAACCGTTTGGGAATCAAAAAAATACGCACAACTTCATACCATCCTCAATCAAACGGATTAACGGAGAGGAACAATCGCACACTCAAGGAATGGTTGGCTGCGAAAGGGGGGAAGCTGGGAGGAAACGTTACCGTTGATTCTGTTGGTACACCGCTGTTCGCCGCAAGGGACAACGAAAAATTCGCCATTTGAGGTAATGTATGGGCGCATGCCACGCTTGCCAGTCGATCAGGAGATTGGTTTATGGGGAGATCGACGGATGAGCACGCGTAAATTAGCGGAATCTCAGAGATCTGCCAACCCTAACTTGAAAAACACACAAGAAGCTTCTGAGGAGCAATCAACTGCGAGGTTATCAGGTCGGAGGACTGCGTTTGAACCTGGATCTAAGGTTAAATACCGAGACCGGCGGAGCGCGGGGGCAAGAGGGCCCGGATCTAGGAAGTTCCTAGCAAAGTGGATGGGACCGTATGTCGTAGTTGAACGTTGTGGCCCAGTGTGTCCGATAAAGAATGAGAAAAATCGACATCGAGTGCACGGAAGCCAACTTTGTGAATGGTACGACACTCCAATCAGGAGAGAAAGCACACCAGGTGTGTCAACAGCACCGAGGCCGGTACGCGGATCATCGAGAAAACGAAGGGAACCTTAACGCCTTTTGTTACGACTGGAAAAATCTTTGTGGGGTGAGGAGCGTAGTGAGGATAGACGGTCGCACCATACTACTCACACCACTATTCAGTAGCCGCATGGATCGAAATGATCGCGGGATAAATACGGGAGACATTTAATGAGTTTTGGCACGCGACGGAACTGAGACATGGTGTCCAAAGCGACTGGAGCATCCTCAGAAGAATGCGGTGTGCAAATGAGTGTTTTTGTTCTTAGTTCAGTTGAGAGGCTTAAGTAGTGTGCTGGTTTCTCCAATAAAACAACCTTTGTGTCGTCCGCCTTCTGGATTCACAACACCATATTTCCACGATGGCCCACCATAACTCCGACGAATCGTGGTACCCACATCCGTGGTCACGGTTGTCTTGCGCCGGTTACATAAAGAACTTGGCTATTCCGGCCAAAACAAGGCTGAATAGGCGGCAAGATGACGTTCCTGGTGGCCACACATAAGACGGGACGTGGCACTGTATTGTCTGGGGTGTACAGAATGTGCAAAATTCAAGAACCCGAATCAAAAGCCTCGGGCACCACTTCAGCCCATGACAGCAGTTTTCCCGAATGAGATGATAGGGATAGATATTGTCGGGCCGTTGCCAGAGACGGCGAGAGGGAACCGCTACTTTCTGGTCATGGTCGACGTTTTTTACCAAGTGGTGTGAGGCGATCCTCGTTCCGGCTACAGACACATGAACGGTTGCAAAAACGGTGTTCAAAGAATGGATTTCGCGCTGGGGCACGTCGTATCAACTACATTCCGACCGGGGATCCAACTTCGAGAGCCTGCTAATGCGGGAAATGTGCCACATTCTGAACATCAAGAAATCCTGCACCATAGCATACCATCCAGAAGGAAACGGCCTAGTTGAGCGCACAAATTGCACCCTAATGAACCTGCTGAAAGCTGTTATCAACCACGAAACAATGCGATTGGGACATTGCGTTACCTCGATGCTTCCTAGCATACCGGGCCACTGTCCATACGGCCACGGGCCAAAACCTTCACTTTATGGTTTTGGGGCGGAAACTTCGACTGGTATCGGATACACTCCTCCCGACTGACCACCATGAACCCCTACTGACATCGGAACATATTCGTCATGTGCACTCAAGGCCCGTGCGTGGTCACCAACTGGCGAGGTCACATCTGCAAGGAGCCCAACGTCATCAGAAGGCCTACTTCGACAGAAGGGTTCATGGGACGCAGTTCCAGCCGGGAGACGAAGTGTGGTTGTAGGACGCTGTACCACCCCCATGGGTCCCGCCTAAACTCCACTGCGAGTGGAGAGGGCTATACGTTATCGACAACGTATTACAGATGTAACATACCGCATCAAACAGCTGAAACTACCCGGATCGTCATCCGTCGTGCATTTTAACCGTCTGAAGAAGATGACAGCAAATGAAGGCGCTGGGGACAGCGCCTACGGAAGAGGGGAGTCTGGGAGTGCATTTCCTTTCGTACGCGAAAAACTGGAAAACTGATGGAATGAATGTGATCTGGAGTTTTAGTAAAATGGTACAAGTGATCTTTCCAAGTGAGATCTGAAAAACATCATATACTATAACATTGGACGTAAAAGTGTTTAACTGGTCCATTATCGGTAAATCACTGCCGTACGTTGAGTCAGCATGGCGGTAAACGATGAGAGCACGTTCAGAAGGATATTCAAGATGAAGTACCGAAAGTTCGAGGAGTATGTTGTAGACTTGTGCAGATTTCAACGGCAAACTTGTACAAGCTTTTACATTAACACTTCGCAGACAGCTGCAAGTGCCAAGAAGCATAGAGGAATAAACCTGTCGCAAGACTGCCCGTATTTACATATTATTACATATATATACATATATATATATTATTACATAGATATAAATGTGTCGAACGTGATATATACATATATCACGTTGTACACATCTTTATGCACATGCATGCACACGTGCATATGAGTATTTATTTATATTTATATATATTTTTCTATAGATATACACGTGTTCATCTATATGTACACAAATATGCACAAAAATATACAAATATATGTATATGAGTATATATATACTTATATATACACATTCATTAATATACACATTTGTTTGCACACACATACGTATATATACATACTCGTGTGTACACTAACGTGCATATAATTGTATTTATTTGTGCTTTTCTCCAACCCCTCTGGGATAGCCCATTGCCCAATGAGAAAATTGCACTTCAAGGTCAGTTGGTGCATTATCAGTCCATTGTATTATTCCAGTTGGGTCAATCACAGGTCACAGTGCACACAGTGTCTAACGTTCGCAATCGAGCACAAATAGGTCTACTTCACATAATAGGAAAAATCACGAATAAAAAAGAAACATGCACTAACGTGACTCAGATACCGAGAGAGTTCGATCAACAACGTGTCCTCGTGCATATATATATGGGGTCCCACGGTCCCGGAGTTCTCACCAATCAGTCGTGGTCTCACGCTCACTGACCGCCGACCTCGGGTTCTGGCTGATCGCCTTCCTCAGCCGGTTGCACGGACACGGCCAACCCACGTGTTCGAGGACCTGAAAGGAAGCGGAAGGGAGTATGTGTGGCAAAACAAAATGGCGGCGCACTACATGCTACTACACCATACCAATTTGAGTTTCGCGGGTACGAAAGGAAAT
>QNGE01008163.1:0-18520 GCA_008508345.1 Paragonimus westermani
TTGGACTGCATCGGTTCGGAGGTCTGTGCTGACTAAGAATTTGGTCTTCCTGGACACAATCTTGTCAGACAGGCCACACTGGAAAAGTTGAAAGAAAAGCAAATGCATTACTTAACGCATAGTATTGCTTATTGCTAGAGCGTACAACAGAACTAGTTTAACATTAACGGCACGGCTGTCTTTATTATCAGAAAGAAGAGGGTTTGAAAAGGTAACCGAAGAACACTCTGATCGCCCACTGGTTCACTATGGGTGCCGACGTGTAATCTAAAATGGCCAAAAAACATCTGGTATAATCCGGAAGCTTTTTGTAGCTTCGAATACACCTATGTATTTAGCAATGCTTAGAATCAGAAATTGGTATCTCGAGACACCAGTGTCCGAATAAATGATCAGTTACTGCGCTTTTGGCCTCAGCAAGCACCTCGCTGCCAAGTAAACAGATTTGAGTTATTGGTTCCGGGTAGGGTTTCCAGATAAAGCCTATATCTCTTTGTCTCGTAGGTTGATTTTGAGTCACAGATCTGGAATAAGGTCTCTCAAGTCAGTGCCCTACCGCTGCACAAACAGCCGGGAAGTACGAGGAATTATTACTCTCCCAACAGTGACGTTATTCATATACTATGACTTCCTCTCTTTATTCTACCCACCCCCCAATTTTCCTGTCTTCCCTGTCCTGTTGTGTGATAATTGTTTTCTAAAGCCGAGACAACTGGTTTGCATTGACACCGTTAATGTCTACATCCTCCGACAAGTTGATCAGCAAACTGTTCTGACGAGTGCTTTTTCTAGTCTGGAGTTGGACGCGTGTTGCGTGTCGGAGACGCGACCCTGCGATTCTAACAAAGTTATTCACTTGATCTCACCTCTAGATAGTTTCTGATTCAAACGCTTTTCTCTCAGGGTTTTTGGTGATGTCGGAGATGAATCTCGTGGTCAAGGTGGATCGAAAGTCGCAGTGAACTCCAGAGCAGAGAAATGTTTGCCTAAATGACTCCCACTGAATAGTCTTTAATGCACTGTCAAAATTAATACGTTGACTGAGGTCTGTCAACAGAAATCAGAAAGACGCTGCATATTGATTATATTAATGTACGCTTCAACGGACAGCTGTTTAGATGTTACCAAATATGCGTTCTGTGATGCCGTCGCCGAATTTCTGTAGCGGACTAAACAATGTGACATCATCAAACTACCAGATGATTTGAATGCTCAGCTTGGTCTTCGTTCTCCAGAGGGTGAGCGGCTGGGAGGTATGTTTGATATCCGGACACAGCGCATTGACAATGGCGATAGGCTGCTGCTGCTGCTGTGAGCATCCCACGGCATCTACATTTTGAGCACTGCATTTCAAGACGGGAAGAGTAATCACGATACAATGAAACCTCCGTGTGCTTTCCAACCATTGACTCAACTCGACCATATAGCAGTCAGTTCTAGATTGCATTATACTGTTAGAGACTCTGGTGAATTTCAAAGCAACCACCCGGATTCACATTATGCTAGTGTGCGTGTCCATTTTGTTTTGTCATTTGCCCAGAGACCTTACACTCAGTAGCCGGCTAATTAACTGGCATTCGAGCAGGGAGGGTGTGGAGTGCGCTCGTAGGGAAACATTGGTGAGTAAAGTCCATAATTCCAGTCAGGTGGGGGAACGTAACGAACAATGAAGGCAGGTCGTAGCAGCTGTGAGAGCTTGCCGTCGAGGGATGTGTTTCAAGAGGTATGTGTATTTTTGGAAAAAGTTGTAAAATCTTATGAACAATCGTTTTTCGGTTCTATATAGATCTGAATATGATGACGACCATCGAGAACCTAAAGGCAAACTGAGTAAAAGATTGTGCGAAAACCGTGAGCACCATCCTGCTGGCACCAATTAGGGATTCAGTTTAAGGATGAATTGGGGCTGGTTTTGAGAAAGTTTATGGAAAGATTCTTTGGATCAACAGTGTTTTGTTGCTTAGAACGTATCTATTCGCCTGTGAGCCAGTATACTCCGCAGTTAGAGAATACTTGAAGTACCTAACACAAAGGAATTACACCAAACTCAAGGAAGTTTTCGTTACACGTATAAACTAGTTTTCAGTCGGTTACACTTGTAAGGGTTCCGTTAGGGACTTTGTCCCAAATCCCTAACAAATCTCTGAGTGATCTCGGGATTAATCAGGGGATTGTTCAGAGAATTGTTAGGGATTTGGGACAAAGTCCCTAACGGAACCCTTACAAGTGTAACCGACTGAAAACTAGTTTATACGTGTAACGAAAACTTCCTTGAGTTTGGTGTAATTCCTTTGTGTTAGGTACTTCAAGTATTCTCTAACTGCGGAGTATACTGGCTCACAGGCGAATAGATACGTTCTAAGCAACAAAACACTGTTGATCCAAAGAATCTTTCCATAAACTTTCTCAAAACCAGCCCCAATTCATCCTTAAACTGAATCCCTAATTGGTGCCAGCAGGATGGTGCTCACGGTTTTCGCACAATCTTTTACTCAGTTTGCCTTTAGGTTCTCGATGGTCGTCATCATATTCAGATCTATATAGAACCGAAAAACGATTGTTCATAAGATTTTACAACTTTTTCCAAAAATACACATACCTCTTGAAACACATCCCTCGACGGCAAGCTCTCACAGCTGCTACGACCTGCCTTCATTGTTCGTTACGTTCCCCCACCTGACTGGAATTATGGACTTTACTCACCAATGTTTCCCTACGAGCGCACTCCACACCCTCCCTGCTCGAATGCCAGTTAATTAGCCGGCTACTGAGTGTAAGGTCTCTGGGCAAATGACAAAACAAAATGGACACGCACACTAGCATAATGTGAATCCGGGTGGTTGCTTTGAAATTCACCAGAGTCTCTAACAGTATAATGCAATCTAGAACTGACTGCTATATGGTCGAGTTGAGTCAATGGTTGGAAAGCACACGGAGGTTTCATTGTATCGTGATTACTCTTCCCGTCTTGAAATGCAGTGCTCAAAATGTAGATGCCGTGGGATGCTCACAGCAGCAGCAGCAGCCTATCGCCATTGTCAATGCGCTGTGTCCGGATATCAAACATACCTCCCAGCCGCTCACCCTCTGGAGAACGAAGACCAAGCTGAGCATTCAAATCATCTGGTAGTTTGATGATGTCACATTGTTTAGTCCGCTACAGAAATTCGGCGACGGCATCACAGAACGCATATTTGGTAACATCTAAACAGCTGTCCGTTGAAGCGTACATTAATATAATCAATATGCAGCGTCTTTCTGATTTCTGTTGACAGACCTCAGTCAACGTATTAATTTTGACAGTGCATTAAAGACTATTCAGTGGGAGTCATTTAGGCAAACATTTCTCTGCTCTGGAGTTCACTGCGACTTTCGATCCACCTTGACCACGAGATTCATCTCCGACATCACCAAAAACCCTGAGAGAAAAGCGTTTGAATCAGAAACTATCTAGAGGTGAGATCAAGTGAATAACTTTGTTAGAATCGCAGGGTCGCGTCTCCGACACGCAACACGCGTCCAACTCCAGACTAGAAAAAGCACTCGTCAGAACAGTTTGCTGATCAACTTGTCGGAGGATGTAGACATTAACGGTGTCAATGCAAACCAGTTGTCTCGGCTTTAGAAAACAATTATCACACAACAGGACAGGGAAGACAGGAAAATTGGGGGGTGGGTAGAATAAAGAGAGGAAGTCATAGTATATGAATAACGTCACTGTTGGGAGAGTAATAATTCCTCGTACTTCCCGGCTGTTTGTGCAGCGGTAGGGCACTGACTTGAGAGACCTTATTCCAGATCTGTGACTCAAAATCAACCTACGAGACAAAGAGATATAGGCTTTATCTGGAAACCCTACCCGGAACCAATAACTCAAATCTGTTTACTTGGCAGCGAGGTGCTTGCTGAGGCCAAAAGCGCAGTAACTGATCATTTATTCGGACACTGGTGTCTCGAGATACCAATTTCTGATTCTAAGCATTGCTAAATACATAGGTGTATTCGAAGCTACAAAAAGCTTCCGGATTATACCAGATGTTTTTTGGCCATTTTAGATTACACGTCGGCACCCATAGTGAACCAGTGGGCGATCAGAGTGTTCTTCGGTTACCTTTTCAAACCCTCTTCTTTCTGATAATAAAGACAGCCGTGCCGTTAATGTTAAACTAGTTCTGTTGTACGCTCTAGCAATAAGCAATACTATGCGTTAAGTAATGCATTTGCTTTTCTTTCAACTTTTCCAGTGTGGCCTGTCTGACAAGATTGTGTCCAGGAAGACCAAATTCTTAGTCAGCACAGACCTCCGAACCGATGCAGTCCAACAGACTGCTCACCACGCTAACATAGCGAAACATACTGTGTAGCAAGACTCCGAGAGTTTTAAATGTTGTTAATCAATTCATAGTGTTCTCATCATTCCGTATGTGTCCAACGACTGTACAAATTACTCCATTAAGAAAACTGATCAGTTTAGAAACGGGAGACTACTGTGTGAGTTGCCACGTACATATATATATATAAATTAATCAAAAAGGAGGGTAGACACTGAGTGGTGAACGATTTATTGTGACGTTTCAAATCCACACTAGGATCCGTTATCAAACAAATATTCATTTATTTGTTTGATAACGGATCCTAGTGTGGATTTGAAACGTCACAATAAATCGTTCACCACTCAGTGTCTACCCTCCTTTTTGATTAATTTATATATATATATGTACGTGGCAACTCACACAGTAGTCTCCCGTTTCTAAACTGATCAGTTTTCTTAATGGAGTAATTTGTACAGTCGTTGGACACATACGGAATGATGAGAACACTATGAATTGATTAACAACATTTAAAACTCTCGGAGTCTTGCTACACAGTATGTTTCGCTATGTTAGCGTGGTGAGCAGTCTGTTGGACTGCATCGGTTCGGAGGTCTGTGCTGACTAAGAATTTGGTCTTCCTGGACACAATCTTGTCAGACAGGCCACACTGGAAAAGTTGAAAGAAAAGCAAATGCATTACTTAACGCATAGTATTGCTTATTGCTAGAGCGTACAACAGAACTAGTTTAACATTAACGGCACGGCTGTCTTTATTATCAGAAAGAAGAGGGTTTGAAAAGGTAACCGAAGAACACTCTGATCGCCCACTGGTTCACTATGGGTGCCGACGTGTAATCTAAAATGGCCAAAAAACATCTGGTATAATCCGGAAGCTTTTTGTAGCTTCGAATACACCTATGTATTTAGCAATGCTTAGAATCAGAAATTGGTATCTCGAGACACCAGTGTCCGAATAAATGATCAGTTACTGCGCTTTTGGCCTCAGCAAGCACCTCGCTGCCAAGTAAACAGATTTGAGTTATTGGTTCCGGGTAGGGTTTCCAGATAAAGCCTATATCTCTTTGTCTCGTAGGTTGATTTTGAGTCACAGATCTGGAATAAGGTCTCTCAAGTCAGTGCCCTACCGCTGCACAAACAGCCGGGAAGTACGAGGAATTATTACTCTCCCAACAGTGACGTTATTCATATACTATGACTTCCTCTCTTTATTCTACCCACCCCCCAATTTTCCTGTCTTCCCTGTCCTGTTGTGTGATAATTGTTTTCTAAAGCCGAGACAACTGGTTTGCATTGACACCGTTAATGTCTACATCCTCCGACAAGTTGATCAGCAAACTGTTCTGACGAGTGCTTTTTCTAGTCTGGAGTTGGACGCGTGTTGCGTGTCGGAGACGCGACCCTGCGATTCTAACAAAGTTATTCACTTGATCTCACCTCTAGATAGTTTCTGATTCAAACGCTTTTCTCTCAGGGTTTTTGGTGATGTCGGAGATGAATCTCGTGGTCAAGGTGGATCGAAAGTCGCAGTGAACTCCAGAGCAGAGAAATGTTTGCCTAAATGACTCCCACTGAATAGTCTTTAATGCACTGTCAAAATTAATACGTTGACTGAGGTCTGTCAACAGAAATCAGAAAGACGCTGCATATTGATTATATTAATGTACGCTTCAACGGACAGCTGTTTAGATGTTACCAAATATGCGTTCTGTGATGCCGTCGCCGAATTTCTGTAGCGGACTAAACAATGTGACATCATCAAACTACCAGATGATTTGAATGCTCAGCTTGGTCTTCGTTCTCCAGAGGGTGAGCGGCTGGGAGGTATGTTTGATATCCGGACACAGCGCATTGACAATGGCGATAGGCTGCTGCTGCTGCTGTGAGCATCCCACGGCATCTACATTTTGAGCACTGCATTTCAAGACGGGAAGAGTAATCACGATACAATGAAACCTCCGTGTGCTTTCCAACCATTGACTCAACTCGACCATATAGCAGTCAGTTCTAGATTGCATTATACTGTTAGAGACTCTGGTGAATTTCAAAGCAACCACCCGGATTCACATTATGCTAGTGTGCGTGTCCATTTTGTTTTGTCATTTGCCCAGAGACCTTACACTCAGTAGCCGGCTAANCCTGAAACTGTAATTTTATGAACACACCGTTTTGTCTGCTATGTAGACTACAGGTCTTTCTGTCGTTTTCTTGCTATGCACCGCGATAAATTTATCCCGGCATTCGTTGGTAAGTAATGCAGTTTTTAAGAGTTGTTTCTCTTGTGTCAGCCGGTCATCTATGCAGATTTGTCGGTTTCTGTCAAACAATGTTTCAACTAAACCGCGCCTGTATGCCATGCGAGCAAAGCTGACGAACTGGAGGTATTGGCCGCTTCGCGTGGCTTTGCGGTGAACCAACTGCTGCAGCATGTTGTCCAGACGCCTGGTAAATCGAACGTCTAAAGATGCTAGGCTTATATTCAACTCGGTCAAACACTTGACAGGCAAATGTGGAATTATGCAGTCCACAAGGTTAAAAACTGGAAGAATCACGTCACTCCCAATAAAAATAAGGATATCATTGGTGAATTTTTTGTACGAAGTAGTCATGGATGTATTACCAAAACTTATCTTGAATCATTCCGATGCAGACATCCTCTAATGTTGGGCCTAATGGGCTGCCTATGGCTACCCTGTTAAGTTGCTTAAAATAATTCCTTTAAGCGCAATCGGAACGTTTTTTGTACACGTGAAGATGAGACTCCTGAGACAATCCACAGGATGAAGCCACTGAATATTTTGAACCAATGTAAAATCATGAAAAATTTCAGCTTCATGCAGGGGAACACTAGTGAGCACCAACTGCACATCGCTCGAATACATTGTTTTTTAGCTCACAGAAACCCCCTTCAAGACGGTTAACAACTCGAATGAGTCTTTGGGACAATGTGGTTACAGCAACTCTTGAACCAGGTTAAGCACGTCAACGAGTGGTGGTAAGGTGAATCGCCTATGACCGAGACAAGACGCGATGGAGCACGTTCATTTGCATTTTTGGTACGCCTCTCATATTCGGCGTTTGACTCTCACTTGGTTTTAGCTGTCTATCCTGGGGCTGATTGATAAACCCATGTAACCGCATTACTTGGAGTTGTTGCACAATCTGTTTTACTACCAGCATATTATTTTCTGGTGTGGAATCGAGCTTGAATTCGTTTTGGTTGGCCTGAATTGTACTCGCTTTTCTCATATACGCTCAGAATACAGGTATGCTGTATCTTGAACAGTTCAGCCACAAGTTCATCTTGATTTCATCCGTGTGTTTCTTATCAAGGTTACCCGTAGGTCAAGTCAACTGGACGAACAGCTATTACTGTAAGTGCATACTGCATACATACGGTCCTGTTTTATGGCTCTAAAATTTGGTCCATTCTGGCGGATGACGTTCATGGGTATTTCTTTTCAACCATCGCTGTCTCTGAAGCCTTAGCAGCGTATGGTGGAGACACCATGTAAAAAATAACTCAGTGGCTTCTGCGTGTCTGATACACATTTTTATATATGTATATATACATATATATGACTGCCCATGGACAACGTCCACTTATGCGGAATGCGTTCACACTAGCAGCTTCTTTGTCCAGTTGACTTAATTCATGAATAACATTGGTTAGAAACACACGGATGAAGTCGGGATAGACTCGTGGTTGAACCGTTCAAGATACATTACACTTGTATGCTGGAGGTAAATTACCGAGAAATGTAACCTCAAGCGACAAACTTTTGTGGACTTGTTGAAAATATAACGAAATAATGGAAAACATACCGGTGACCATCGGTGAAGTCTGCAGCTGGCGGGACCTCAGACCAGAATCATAAGTGTACACGATACGGAAGTTGAACTGTTGTGGCTAAAGTTGTACAAGTGAGAATCAACGTTATCACCTTAGAAATGACAACCAGTACAGTGAGTCATTAGTCGTCAGATAAATGAGCAATAAGCTGCGAACGGTTGACAGGCCACATTCAAACTTAGTCGGAAGGCAATGAACTAGACTGTACGCAAGTTGTCAGTGATAGAGTGGAAGATGTAGCTCATGTTTACACCGTCCCTTACGGACCGTAGACAGAAACAACCTCGTGATAGCGTCAGGTGCAGTCGTTTTAGAGAATAACATTCCGTCGACCAGTTTCTACCTGATATACTGAAAAAGACACAAACTGAACATACAATTCACACAGATAAATAACACATAAACGTGGTGGAATAGCTTTCATTGAAATTTACCTTTATATTTAGTGTGAAAAACAATACGAACACAGTGTGATCGGGAATTACATATTTCGATAACTCCAAAATCACCAAAAACTGAGTATTTCTGCTGAATAAAAAGCAGGCACCGCGAAAATTCCGATGAAAGCAAAATCGGCTACAAATGCCAGAAAGATGATTTTATCGAAAAAGGTGCTGAAAATTATCTGCAACAGACACATAAATACGGGTGATTTTTAGGTATACCTGACATTTTACAATGCAACACAAATAGTGCACTCGCTGAAATTTACGTATTTGCCGTGAAATGTGCATTTTACTGTTTCACGAAGAGTTTGAAATATTTTTTGCCCCCATATGGTCGTTTCCAACTCGTTTCGGCCTCAAACCGGCATAACGGCGAACTTTACAGTTGCCCGGTTTTCAATCTCAATTTCAACACGTCCAATAGATTGGTAACTTACCCAGGAAATTCCGACTTTTAGACGACCTGTGTGGGGGTTAATCTTATACAAACGTGTAAACACAAATAGTCAGTTCAAAGCACAGTCGCCGAATAGCTCACTATGGGCAACTCCGGTCCAGGCGGAACAGGGGCACCAAAATTGTTTAGTCAAGTCGAATCACTTTAAACGAATGGTGTTCATTTTGTATAGAAACAACTGATGCAGACTGTATATAAAAACAAAGCAAAATATGGAACTATATGCACCACCCTATATCCGCCCCTCAGTCTTGCTAAGAGGACGTGAATACAGCCAGTCGTTGAAGGGTGCTCTGTGGAGGTATCCGCCTTGGAGATCAATAGCAAAGTGGTCAAGTTGGAATTGAGATGTTATGATGTGAGTAAGTTGCAAGCAGGTGCGTTCTTTAGTAATGATGAGTATGTGTGCGGGTTTGGAAGAATATGCTAACATGAGTGATGATGAAAAGATAACAACTAAACTGAGCTGAGAAATTCACGAGGACAACCGCTAAAGTGGTGCATAACAATCATTTGTTTGAATGACTGAAAAAGTGCTACAGCAAGCATACACGGAGCTCACAGAACGTTATCTAGTCAGTTTAAAGGAAGAAAGAGAGTACAAAGAAAAATAACAAAAACGAGTGTGTTAGAAGGCTTCGGCGGAGGGTAAGTGTGCACCATCAAGTAATTTCATAAATACTGTCTGTCCACTTCACACTGACGCCTGACACAGCGTAGTGCAATCGGCACTGGTGGCGACTGAATGAAGATCGTACCTAAGTGTCGTGTATTTCAAATCGATTATGTGGTAAAAAGTCAGCAAACGAAAAAGTCTTGACCATAGACAGGGAGTGGCTGAATGTCAAATCTAGTTTTCTCCAAGCTTATTCACTGCGTATTAGGATTGACGGCCAAGAGCTGAGGGATTCAGATGCTTGAGTCATCGAGCTCGAGGTCTTCAACGTCTGGATCTCAGATTTTCCAAATTGTGCTATCCAGTGGCACCCTGAAAACAAAATCAGGTATTTTTTCGAATGAAAGCGCAAAAACTGTCGTCATCGCCAGTATCAGGTTGTACGCACATGGGTCGGGAGGCTGATATACACCAAAACCGCACGTCCCAGCGCGGAGCGTTGTAAAACCCCACGTAACACTCCGAGAATGCTCGCTACTCCTCCCAAACGATACTGTGGCCTCTTTGCCTGATATCAAGTCTCCAACTCATTTGGGGACTCTTGGTGCTACGCATCAGTACTTAAGTTTTTTGAGAAGCAATCGCTGACCGACCAAATCAAGTGCTTTACCGAGGTCTGGGTAACAAATTTCCATCTGCTCCTCCTCGTTTAGCCTATTGGATACTCCGTCTGATAGAAATAAGATTTGATAAAGGCAGCCTCTCTGCCACAAAACCGTGTTGCTCGATATTTAGGAAGCCGTTCATGGGAGGAAAATCATCCAGGCGATCCCTGATAATCCGACGCAGTTCAAGCCACTTAGGCAGTAGTTTGTTGCAAACCCCTTCGTGCCTTCCTTGTGAGTGGTAAAAGAAGTAGCTACTTCCTGATATCCAACAATCCTCCCTTGATTCAGCAGCGCGTTGAATGATTCATTCATTGGAAAAGGCAAAATCTCACACAAGAGATTAATCAGTACTGTATGAGTCTGGCCCCAAATACTTTGAGATATCCGGTGGTTAGAGACTGGTGTATATTTCGGGGTCTGAAGTCGTGAACTTTTGTATAGCCTGTATCGACGCCCTTGTCTCCACCGTTTTCACGTTCATACGGTCGTCTTGCCGGCACAAAGACTGCTGGAAGTGGTTTACCTTTTTTGTTCGTCAACCAAGATTTTATCCTTAGTCGTGGTGAGATTACCAACGTTCTTATGGGAACCAGGGTACAATTTCCTCTAACTGCATGACAAATCCTGGTTGGATTTGACTTTCCTCGCTAGTTCCGCCAAAAAAATCCGTGCTTAAACGGTTCATGGATCCTTGAGGCCTGACTCCGATTGAGTTGAAAACGAAGACCTTCATCAAATTTGCCTGTGAATTTGATATTTCTCCGTGTGCTCTTCATCCTTCATTGTGCCTTAAGGACAGCAGCTCTGCACAAAAGTCATTTATTCCTCACACGCTTGTAACCCATGGGTGCGAACTTCTTTTTCAGCACGATCTCATTTACGTTTGTTCAGCTGCAGTAATTATCCAAAAAAGCACTTGTCTGAGGGTTCCTAATGCATGGTCGCGGTGTCCTACAAAAGTCGGCCTATCACCACCTACATGTGGTCTCTATCCCGCCTTTCCGGGACTGGTTTCCCCAGGCACAGTATTATAATCTTAGAACTGCATGGGCCCCCTTTCCTCAGAAAGCAAATATTTCTACGGCTCTTGACTGTTTCTAAATTCTTTCTTCTACGAGTTCAATCGGAAAGTCTGAGCCCAAAACTGACCGCTTGCTAGACACGCTACTGCAGTAGATTTGGGGGCGCCGGCAGTCCGACCGTATTCTCCCAAAACTCCCCTCCATGAATACCTTCTGGTTTAGACAACCCCAGTGCGTTCATGTCACCAAGCAGCATAACTGAACTCTGCCTGGTAAAGGTCTCATTTGTGCTATCAAGCAGCATGCGGCACTCCCAATCGGTGGAACCATGACCCCTGTATACACAGAACGCAGATGTGCGAGTTGACGCATAGGACACTACACATCCTTTTAGCCGTACTCTAGAAATTTAAGGGTTTTTGTAAGCAACCTGTACGTACGATTCGCAACTAACGGAAGCGTTTCGCCTCCGGACCTGCAGTCCTCCTTATTCTGCTTACAACAAATTATGACTGTAGGGCAAAAGTAAACAATATTCACCTCTTGTTTGAGCCACATTTTCTTGTCAGCTGCTACATGACATCCTTCTGATTTGAAACTCAATCTAGCTAAATTACTATCAATACCACATATATTTGTGTGCAAGACTCCTTTTCACTTATTGCAAGAACAATCTGTCCTTTACAAAGTGGATCCCTTTTGCGTTAGTCTTGAGGGATTCCCCTATTTTTGGTGGTGTGCCGGGGACCTTAGTTCACGGCACTGATGGCTCGGTTACCCGAGGACAGCTGGCTGGTTATTTTTCCGACAAGAGAGGACTCAATATGCGGTTGGTCGAAGGAAGGGATTTTGCTTGTCAAATGTCATGAATAATCCTGGCAGCATATCGGCATACTGCACTGCGATAGCCCGACAAGGGGGATGGCCCGAAGAACCCGCCTTATGTAACCACCAACAGTTTGTTGGTCCAAGCATTCATGCCCCAAGATTACTTCGGGTCATATCATCGAACCTTTGTCGAGCAGTACATAGGTGAATAACGACCACCAAATCCAAAACAATGTTTGACCAAAGATTAGACAGTAACATTGGGTAAGCAGTACAATTTGTCAAACAAACGGCTAAATGCCCCGATTGTAGTAACCAGCAACAACAGTAAAGTCACACCATGTGTGTATAAATCGACTGTTAAAAGATGAATAGACATAACAAAATTAATGCACGGTTACTTCGCACCTCCCCTTGATAGACCAAGCAGAACAGAAGCTGTCTTCTGTAGACCAAACCTACTAACGGCAACTAGGTCACACAATGACTTCCAAACAGGTAAGACAGTATGAAGGAGTATGTTCGGCTTAGTCACAAAATTAGAGGGGAATTACGAAAAAGGGGATCCAAGAAAAGCCCTAGATATCAGGAAAATGTGGGTAGAATTGTGTAACAAACTGGGTAATCGCGCGGTACACACGACGTAGTAGGATTGGAAACGCGAACGCGATCGGCAGCGTTGCCACTGGAAATTGTACGGCAGGCATGCTTTAATGCACGTTGCGTGAACCGCTCACCCGAGTTATGAGTGAGACGCGACTTGCTATCAAAGTTCGTTTAGAGTGGAGAAAGTATAATAATCAAAACAGAACATATAAGCGACCTCTGTTCGCGCTGTAAACAAGACCGACACGGAGGTTGGCGGTAAAGGCTGAAGACCGGTCATCAACTGGCGACCGAGCCGAAAACATGTCTGCAGCCTGGGTTGTGTCACACGGAAGCATGACATAAGAGAAACCCCCAAAAAACGCGCACCACACAGACTTCCTTCAAAATCTTGGTACACTACACAACTATAAGTTTTAGAACCATCTTACACACTCCACCGCAAACAGGTTAGTAAAACCTTCCGATTGTTGCACAGCTCCCTCCCCAGGAGACTAGCGTTATGCCGACCGTTTGATTCTGGCAAGGCAAACTGAGGTAGGCCGTCATTGGCCCTGTCTGATTCATGCCGCACCAGCTGATATTCGGTCAATCTTCCATTGGGGCAATAATTCTGAGACGCTGCATGTGGAGAGAAACTAATATCTGTAATTCCAGGTAAACACTCACCCAAACTTGTTTCTTTAACAACATTGAATAAGTTGAGGAACCATTTGGGTGCTCGTGGCGATCGGTTTACTGAACCTTTGAGAGTGACGTCAATGTTTGTATTTGTGACTTTATGCGACAGACGTCATGCTGATGTCACGAAAATTTTCACGGGAAGCAATATGTATACTGGTGAGTTTCCACACACAAATAGTTGGTGAATTCAATCGAATTAGGGAGCAAAATTAACAGCTTCTACTGGAGAAACGAATAAATTAAACTTTCTTTGATTTCTTGGAAAAGCCGTCGGTACTGTTTTGTTTGAAAAAACTTGCATCTTGCATATAAATTTAGGGTTACTGTTATTTTGTGAAATACCTCTGCCAGTGAAATGTGCTCCAAAACAAACGGTGATCAAACTTTATAACGTAGTAGACTGTACTCCCAGGGCGATTGTGTTTTAGCTGCTGGCGGGGGGACCAGCGGCTAAAGGTTGAGTGGAAATGAAGTTAACAGTGGAGTACCCGGTTGAGGAACCATCTCAAGGGACTGGTAGTTTGTGTTCAGGGCGGTTGATGAGGATCACATTTTCTAAAGCGATTCTATGAACGTTTTATTGAATAGTCCCGGGTGATACATAATGGCCAACGCGGTTAGCAACTCCTATTTACTAGAACCTGTATAAATTGATGGATGGGAAGACGTTTGCGATTGTCCTCCCGAGCATGGGTCAGAGGGCAGTGACGCATCTTGATGGCGAGTTGCTTCATAAAAGAAACATCTTATTTGAATTTAACCTCGACATTGAGAGACTTATTTCTATGTAGACTTAGTGGTTGGCCCTGAAGTAGATGGGTGTTGATAACATGGGGACCGTTCCCGAGGGCCGCATGAATACCCACTGAGACATGCGACTAGACTTCATCACCAGCGGTTGGAGTTGACCATGGTGGGTGTTATCGATAAGTAGCGGTGATAGCGTCTAGCCAATCCATTTTCATTTTGAGTATAAACCTTAGTGTTGATTCTGTAACATTCTAAATTATGGAGCGTTTCTGCGAAGCAACCACTTTCGAGGTTAGGAACGTGGCTGGCTTGAACAACTGCGAGACAGCTGTACAGTGTATCATGGCTTTCGACGAAAACTCTTAGGACTGACTTTGTCGCAGGATGGAGTGCTTTTGACCCATCGAGTGAAGAGATCTCTCATCGTGAGAAGATGGAACATACCGTTAGATAGTAGTAGAGGACAGAAAATATCGATGTGTACGCGCAACATTATAGAAAATGTAGGTGTCTCTCAGAAAGGTGGTACGTAATGGTGACTTTCAGCCTGTTGACGAATTAAACAAAAGCTTGTTCATTCTCTGACGATCCTTTCAACTCCGGATCAAACTCAACCTTCAGAAATAAGTTCAGCCCTGTTCCGAATGCTAGGATGGACTATGCTGTGTGGCGTGCAGAGTGTAGTCTTTCGAAAATAGCCGGGGCGCGTAGACCGAGATGCTCAGCGGAGAAGTTGCAGGTGCTAGCATAGGTTAACCGACAAGATGCAACGCTCACTGTCGCAGGAAGGGTGGAAACTGACCCTCTACTGTTGTGCGCCGGCTGTTTCGGTCAAGTCAACTGAGCAGTAGCCGTCTAGTGCTGATACGTATGGACGATAAAAACCGCAAACTGTTTTCCCTAAAAAATGCATCAAGAGTAACGAGCATCCAACTGGGTAGCTGATTTCCTAAGACGAACACGCTACACCCAGTTTCGGCCGTGTGCAAAAGCACTTCGCTCCTCCGGCGTTTAATATATTGCCTAGGGACTGGTTTGATATTGACTTTCTCTTTGTTATTGCCGGCAAGCTGCTGGGGATCGTCCGTCGCTTCACCTGCGTAGGTACCGTCATCTCGTATGCCTGTATATATGGCTGAGATGTTCACGAGAATGACAAAAGCACAGTGTATTCGCCCACCTCTGTCAATTTTGGAGTCTCAAGAAGTTAATCTCGGTTAAAAGCAAGGTCTACGTCGCGTGTTTGCGTTGAATTTTGCTCCGTGGGCCGTAGATCTGGCTCGCTTGTGCAGAAGAGGCATACTGACTCTCGGTACTGGGCCACGCTTGCCTCCGCGAGTTGAGCCATATCGACTGAGATAACAGTAATATTAGCGCTTGAGCCCCCCTGCGCGTATTCGGGAAATGCGGAAGTTTGCGACCCGTAACGGAGGTAGTGAAACTGCACATTCTTTTTTTGTTGGTTAATCGTGGAATTTGTGATGGCAAGGTTTTCAACTTTTAGCCAGACCACAAAGTTCAGCATCAATATCTGACCACCAGCACGTTAATCTGGCCAGATACTTCATCTTTTCAACTCCCAGATGTCCAGAATGTAGATCAGCGGAAACAGCTCTACGAAGAGTTGTCTGAATAACGATTCTGTCACTGAAGCACAATAATCCATCTGGCGTGAGTGATAATTCCTCTCGACGCACATAAAATGTTGGAAATTTCCGTCTGACCTGTGGGATTCGACCACGTTATAGCGCACTGAGAATGGGTGAAAAGTAACGTTGAGTGTCGCGAATCAACTCCGTTCGGCTAACCGACAGAGGCTGGATTAGAAGGCAATCCTGACTAGAAGTTTGCTCAGATGTGTATGGAACGTGACAATTAATCCACTTGTTTGACTTGGTTGGCTGATTTGTGCACTATAGTATATTCATATGCACTGAGTGCTATGCTCCATCGTTGAACCATGGCCGCTGAAGAACGTGCCAATAACTTGTCATGATCATAGATGAATTTCAGTGCTTCATGATCTGACAAAATTTTGAATGGTATTCCAAACAGATACATATGAAGTCTCTCTACCACCCAGTATACCGCCAGGGCTTCAATGAATGTCTGAGCATAACCCCTTTCTGCTGGACTGAGTCGGCCTGATATACACACAACTGGTTTGTTGTCCTGTTCAATCACAGCTCCGATTCCAACTGGAGGAGCATCAATAATTAACACAGGCATAGTTTTAAAAGAAAATGGACGAGGTATAGCGTCATGTGACAAAAAGTTTAACAATGAACGTACACACCGTTCATGAGTTGGAGTCCACCTGAACTGCTTCTCGGAAAGCAACTGGAATAAACACTCAGCAAGATGAGAAAAATTTGGAATGAAACGAGAATATTACTGCAAAGCACCTAACAAAGAACGCACTTCGGATGAGTTTGTGGGTGAGGGTGCATTAACCAATGGGTCTAGACGTTTGGTATCAGATTTGGATCCGTAACCGTAAACTAAGTAACCAAGACACTTAAAAGTGCTTACAGTAAAAGCGCATTTGTTTGGAGTAACAAAAATGTTCCTGTCGAAAAACTGTTGGAATAGTTTCNAAAAAACTGTTGGAATAGTTTCAAAAGACGAGAATCATGAGTTAACTTGTTTGGAGCATGTACGATGATATCATCCTGATAAACTTCCACACCATTCATTACCTGCTGAAAGATAGCAAGAGAGTTACTAAGTCCAAACGGCAAAAATCGGTACTCAAAAAGTCTATTAAGTGTATTGATTGTTGTTATCGGCATTGATGTCCTATCCAAAGGAATTTGTAGATATGCATCTTTCAAGTCTATCTTGGAGAAAACTTTGGATCCTGAAAGCTTGTTCAGAATTTCCTCAGGTTCAGCAGTAATACATGTATGTTGCTAAAGGCATCGATTTACTTTAAGTCGATAATCTCCACATATTCGCGGAGTTTTCCCATCAGACTTCAACAGCGTCACAATCGGCGTGGCTCAAGAGGATGAAGCAATAGGCTCAATAGCGCACTTCTCTACCAGCTCGCTGAGCACCTTCATTACCAGTTCACGGAGTCCATGAGGAATTATATGATGTTTCAGGAAAAACGGACCACCAGTTACTTCCAGTTTAACTGGAGGTATCTTCATGCCGCCAGTGGGCTTCGAACACTTGAGGGTGAGGTCTTTCAAGCTTGTGTACTCACTCGGTGGTACAAGCAAAGAAACCTGGATATAAAGCGTTTTTAAAACCTTCAGCCCCAAAATGGTTGGGCCATGATGAGTAACAACAAAGGTGCCATCAAGTGGCTTGGATTGTTCTTTAAAGATCGGAATAGTGACTGTACCCAAAAAAGCAATGGGATGACCATTTATACCTCGTATGGTTACAGAACAAGAGCGGAGTGTTTAATTCAGATAGAACTGTTATAGATGTCTTTGTGGTACAATAGATTCTACACTGCCAGTGTCGATAATAAAATCATTCCTTGTGCCACGTACTGTGAAAAGGGTGTGGAATAAATGCCCTGAAGTAGATGAATCAAGTGTCAAAGTAAAGGATTTCATCTTGTCACATGTAGCATCAAATTTATTTTGACCACTCACTATAAAATGGCAAGTTCTTTTCGACTTACAGACAATTTGTAAATGACCTCGTTTTCCACACTGGTGGCATATAGAGCTGCGGCGGATGCATGTGTATCTGGAATGTTTCGTGCCACATGAAGAACAATTTTCAAAGCTACCAGTGACATGTGTCGACTTTTGCGAAGAATTCTGAGAAACTGGTCGAGAACCATATGTAGAAGCTGAACTGAATAGCCGCGGAGTACTGTGTACCGTAGGTCGCCTTTTTACCGATCCAAACGAGATCGGGGTCTCACTAGAACTCCCAATATGGAGTTTATTATTAACGTCTTCCTACTGCTCACAGATGACTTTGGTATTTTGATACGTAGCTTTAGGAAAAAGCAGTAGCCCTCTATGTAGATCCAGTGCATTAATACCGGCAATGAGTCGGGCGCGAAGTTGAACCTCCACCTGATCACCAAAACCACACCTTGCTGCATGAGTTCGGATCTGGGGAATAAAATCACGGACTGACTGGTTCGGTTGGCACTTCATGATATTGAATTTGGCTCGCTCGGCGACCTCAAAATTTACAGGAGTGACATGACCCAGCAGTGTTTTTTAATGCGCTCTTATGAGAGGTCCATCAGCGAATCTGGATAAGATAAATTTTTCAGAAGACAA
>QNGE01008164.1:0-13470 GCA_008508345.1 Paragonimus westermani
AAAGGATATCGAGATGCGCAATCCGTCACACCGCGTCAAGGTCCAGTCTCATGGTGAAGGCAGTAGACACTTTCTAGCCACCGTTCACGTTACCCACCCAACGTGTGCATTAATAGTCCTATTGCTATCCAAAATTCTGTGGTTTGCTGAAACGGTCACAATCAGTCGACTGAGTTGGGCGTTGTGGAATCAGAAGCAACTGTTCGTGAACTTGCCCCTGCCCTGGATTTAGCTGTCTTTCCCAACCCCTTAGTTGTTTGACATAAAGAGCGGATTCGTGTTACTGTAAATTTGATGCTGAGTCAGTGTAGAATGCGTGAACATACTACTCGCCGTGTTTTAGTTGTTTTGCCCCAATAGGAAGACGGCATATTGCATGCGGATTTAAAACATGTTATGATTACCAAATAAACAGTTCTGACATTTTCTTCATAAACCACAGGCGAACACCCGAATGGCTAAAACGGTAGCACAGCCTCTGCAACTAAGTAAGATTTTCAAGTGGACAAAAGAACGAGGTCTCAAAATATACCACCACAGAATAGTCGATACATGAGCAAAAAGGGTACCAGGCTGAGTGAAAGCACGAGACAGACGTAAGCAAACAAAAAAAAGAACTTACGGGAGCCAATATTTCACTTTCCGATATTCCAACATAAAGTCACAAATGTATCGGATTCGAAACCGTTTCATAAGTTCACAATCCACATCACGTACTCGATGCATCGTCGAGCGATCATCGCCAACTTGCCTTGAATAACAAAAATGCGACATTTTCGACGTCCAATCACACGACATTCCACAAATAATTTGCGGCGAAAAGGTATAAATTGAGTGCGAATATAAATGGATAGTTCTTATAACAGAATGCGACCGAATGTTTATATGGGATAATACACTCTGCCTGAGGTGAGGTCAATGGTACAGTGGTAATTCGTGATCGCTTCGTACGTATGTGCACTGAAATTCAAATTCCAGAAAAAGAAAAGGTATCAACTATGAACGAGCACTAGCAAAAGCGAAATTCGAGCTCAGCACTACTACTCATGAAGAAGCTGACTGAAAAACCAATCTGAATGTGGAAGGTGTGAAATTAGATCGCAAAACAATAATGAAAATGCACTTGTGTGGTTACATAACTATACGTATACGCAGATTTGCAATTTTGAAAGACAAGGAATAGATCGTATCGAGCACAGCGCAGCAGAGTGAAGCAAGAGTCTGGCAAACATATGAGTTAGGTCGAAAGACCAAAAGAAACCGAGCGCACTAAATGATAACCAAGTGGACAACTCATTTACATGACAACATTGACAAGAACACATCCGTATCAAAGATTAAAAAATTGGGGATAACCATTCGTCTTTACGAAATTATAGCTTTACATCTTATACGTATGCGATAGCATGGAAAAGCTTTTAATCGATAACTCATTTTCCGTCCCCATAAATATAATGACCGAGAGGAAACACGACCTGTATAAATCAAACATCATTCATCACCAAAGCTCTTGCGTTCATACAAACTTCCAAATCAGCCACTTGCGAAAAGAAAGAGTTGGGCTCGAGTGTACGTCATTTTAGAGCTCATCACTAACGCCTCTTTCCAGGCTGCGACCGGGGTATCTTTTGGTTCGTAAGCATGTAAGACAATGTTGGCCGCAGTCAATCACTTCATACTGGGGACAAACGAACTACCATAGCAAACAACCGCAAATTTGTTCCTCAACACTATCAGAATGGAAATAAAAGCAAGCATCAGTCAGAAGAACGGCTGAATATATAGTGCACCAAGAGAAACGGACTACGAACCCAGAAGGGAACCAATCTGCACTGAGCCGCGGTAAACATCACTAGCTGATCACATATGGGAATGTATCCGAGATGCTAGATTATTCAAATGACAGCAACCATCAGTCATCTACATTCTAGGTGGTCGACAACAAACAACAGCACATTAGTCTCCTAAAGATGTGAAACAAGCACTTCCTGAACAAAGAATATGTGACAGATGCAATCTTAAGTAAAAACTTACATATGAGCCTCCGCGCCGCTTGCCAGTCCCGAAGAAGTGTCGAAGTTGAAACCTTCAAAGATATTAAATTTCCGTTAACCCGAAATATGTTACCTGCAATGTTGGCCACTTGACGACCATAGAGTTCGAGAGAACCGCTCAACGTGCTGGATCGGCAGACATTCTAAAAAACGTAAATGGATAAAACGAGTTGAAATGAGGGTAAATCTAGCTCACAATCTGCTGTCGAAATGAACGCGCACAAAGAACAACACCACGGGATTTCTGCAGAATCAAAAGGGCTCAAAAGCCACACTAAATTTAATCTGAACAAACAGATCAATAAATTTGAAGTGGTTGTTAAAAGAGTAACAACCTCCCATATATAATTTTGGACCGTACTTTCACCGCAACTATACGGTGATAAAGTTACACAGTAGCCCACCTGGAGCCAGCTGAGACGAGAACTCACCAACCTGGCCACAGGAAGGTGATAGGTTAAGAAGGGAGCGTTAACGCACAATTACTCAATTAAATTCATGTACAAACAATGATAACACCACGTTCAGAATGTGCGGTAATGAACAGCCTGAAAGCGACCAAATGGTGTGATGAACATGGGAATTATACACTCTTATATACGCATACTTCCGTTGTAAACAAGCATGTACACTGAGGAAGTTACAACCAACAATTTAATCATAGATTAGTAACCACATTTTCAGTGGTTCAATATGCCTAGTTTCGATGAAGCAAGGCGCATCAATGGTGCCTTTGATGGTGAAGGGAGGCACGGAAAATGTAATTCAACAAGCAAAAAACGTGGATCCAGCTGCAGAAAACGGGAGACCACAAGAGGTACCCTCAGGAAGGAAAAACACGCCGTGCGTCAGTGAAGCTCATAATATTTTTTACATGCTTTCTTTTACAGCGCAAAATTTTTCAATACATAATGAAGCAATTCCCTATAGTGCACTAGAATTTACACGTTTGAACCTTGGACATGACGGCCAGAACGTGGGTGGTCCAGCTAATCCAAGAGAGAAGCTTATCATAACTAGCGCACTTCGTGTTGGATACTTTGACCGAGGAAGTAATGCAAGTTATTCGGAGGGTGTTAAGTGTTTTGGCTAATTAGTACGGAGTGAGCGGTCAAATTCGAGCACAGACCACACGACCCTGATCTTAATAGATCGTCAACCTGTGGACCGCATTAGTTCGTTTGGCCGGTGGAGGGCTTCGAGTAGTTCGAGGTGTCTGCGGATACCATGTCCAATGGGTGTGCCTTGAAATCGAGTTGTAATGTGAAAACAAACCAGGCTTTGTTACTTCCTTAGCTACATGTGACCGGCGGACACAAATATATCCGTATCAGTCCCAAAACGCGTGGGCGTATTATCCAATCATTCGAAAGGGTCGGCGACTGAGGCACGGTTGCTCTCCTGCACAGAGTCCAATGCAATACTGCCGGCAAATGGCGTCGTGTAGATTGTATCAGTTATGAATCCAGGCCTTGTAGAGGACATACGGATGAGACACAAACGGAAACGGAGGCCGATATGTTGTTGGAATGGATTTCCGTACCCCCTAACTCAAGGATAAGATAGCGCGACAATACTGAGTATAAGGATTTAACGGCGACAACCATTAGTCCATACTTGGACAGTCAGTGCATAGCTGTCAAGAGATTGTGCTAGATGCCCGTTGTCACGCGCTCAACTTAGAATCTGAAATTCCGGCGACTGCTTGATCGTCGACAGATGGAGTGTTACACAAATTTGAAAACCAATTGCTACATTGATTAAGAGTTTCGGTTTTTGTACGAGGTCAACGGGTCATTCATTAAAAGGAAAGAGGGCATACGTCTCAGGAACAAACAGGCCAGCGAGGAATCTTTGAAGCTGATACCAAGCTCGATGATAAGATATACGAAGAGGACAGCACACAACAGCAACGGTTACAAGGGATGGCTGCGAACTCCACTAGATCAGATGAAGATCAGCACACCTGCGTCAGAAAGTGTTTTGCCATGAAGCAACGTAACATGTGGCGCCACTCTGCCAAAGACTATCATGCAACTTGGAACAACTACCTGGATTCAGATTATGCTGCTGTGTGTGCCCGCTTTGTTCTCACTTGCCCAGAACCCGATCTACACTGGCCAATCCTTCCGCGAGGTACCTTATTTCTCTACGTCAGGTCATCAACTGTCCACCTCGCACAGTATGCCAGTTAGCCACAGCGTCGGCAAAGAATGCTTGATGTGTCAGACTACCAGCTGGCACCCTTAGTACATGGCCTAACAGTCTAAGTCTGTGCAAATGAAAAGGGCTGAACAAATGAACTCTTTCGACAATCACTACCAAATACCCGCTTTCTAACCTCTTCGTTACTCACGCACCAGTGTCACCCGATACGAGCGATTGAACGCAGACATCGGTGGTCACTTACCTCAAGACGGTCCACATCTTCTACCATGAGCGGCAGTGTCACTGTTGCCCTATACACGCGATCCTTAACCTGAGAGAGATACCTCTCAGTCGCCATCGATGCTCCAGATTGGCGAACATCATCCTAGTCTTAGGGATACACAGTTCTATTTCACTTCCCCTATCTCCGCCGCCACCATTGATGCAGCTTCTCGAATACACTAATCAGTCAACAACTTCTATGACTTCATTACCTAACATTGAACCTACGTGATCACAGCAAAATTGCAGAAGCACTTTGCACTTTGAGGCTGCAAAGCGCATACCGAGAAATTCAGGGGAACGCGAAATAGCGTCCAACATTGTTTGTGCTGCTTGAAAGCCATCTAACGGCATCACCTTGTCTTCAGCATAGTCAAGATCGGTTGATCTTCCACCAGGTAAGACGTCTAAACCGGCCTCTTGTGAGTGTCGGAGGCAATCTTCCAACGTATCAGTCGACCACCTTAACGTGAACTGTTCATGGAGCTGAAACTGCCTAATAGTTCACAGTAAACTTTATTATAATCCCATTCATTATCAAACATTTGTTTTCCCAAATCTTTTAGAGAATGAAATTATTAGCTATGAACAAAGCCTAAGTACGCCGTCTGCATTCACACCAGTAGCTGCTCCGTCCACTTGACGTAAGCCATAAAAAACGTCTAAGTATGCAGTCAGCATATACACCACTGGTTATTCCATACGAGTGACATTCACGATGCGTAACATTTTGAATAGACACCAGGTTAGGCGTTTAAACCGGTCTCTTGTGAGTGTCGGAGGCGATCCTCCAATGTGTCGTCTATTAGAAAAGCGAATAAAAATACTGAAATCAAACCGCCTCAACGCACAACTCTCATAGAGCCGAAACTTTCACCATAAACCCTAACGTGAGCTGAAGTATGCGAACGAAGCGCGGATGATATGTTCACAGACTTGGCGCGTAAACCCCTGTGTTTGAGCGGCCCTAACGATGTAGATCGACCGACCGACCGACCGGGTCGAATGCGCCTTAACAGTCGAAAAGCACGACAATTGTTGGCCAGCAGCACACATGACGCTGTTGCAGATTTTGACGAAGACTAAAAATGTGATCTATACATCCCCGCCCGTAGCGAAACCCTGTCTGTTCTTCCCTAATGTTTGCCTGTCGAGCTGCAGTGAGGCGACAAAGTATAGTGGATGCGAGAACAGTAGTAGTAACTATGGTCGAACTAATTCTCTAATGGTTTTCACAGGAGCTCCTGACATCCCACTTGAATAGTGGAACGATTATCGAGTGACCCCAACTCAGAGGGATGGTTTCCGTCGTCCACACACGTTGAAACAACTGAATCAAAGCTTCCACTAACGCCATTCTCCTTTCTTTGAAAAGCGTCGACAAGAGGTCACCTAGGTCAGCAGCCTTATTACGCTTGAGAGTCGAAATTTAACTGCGAATCTTAGTTTTACCGGGTGGTCCCAAGTCTATCGACCAGGGCACTACATTACCAGTTTGTGGCGACAACTCAAAGTGTTCCACCCATCGCTCTAACCTTCTGGACTCACTTTAGATGAATGTGCCGTCTGTCTTGGTGATACCTTTACTGGCAGACTGTCACCTGGGACCAGTGGTACGGCGTTTGCCAGTGTTCCCCGAAACAAAACTGGTCTCCAGTTCCTTAACTGTCCTCATTAACCTACGGACAGCTCTTCTACACTTGTTATATGAACTGTCAGGAGGGATGTTCCGGCTAGCTTCTAACAACTCCAAGGATTTTACTGAGACCAAATTTTTGTTCAACCCCAGAACCCGCATGTCGCATACTAAAGTAACTGATCCATAAATTGCCTGAGAGCTGGGTCCACCAGCTATCAGAACCTCCGGATTGAGAACTACTAAGGCAGATTTCTAAGTTGTTTTACCGACGGACTAGCCAGTTTCTCAACAGCAAGTCGTTGCCGTCGGTGAGGTCGTTGCCCAACAAAAGTGAGTACGAAACGACAACGTACCAGCGCATGATCTGAATCTAAGTACGCGCTCCAATAAGAACGACAGTACTGAATGGAACGCTGCCACCTATGATTAACAGCTATGGGGTCTATCTGAGACCAGGCCTGATTCGGAGAAGGTGGGCACCAAGTACAACAATGACGCGCACGATGCCCAAAACTAGTGCTGGCTAAAAATAGCTTATGCTCACGACATAGCTGTAACAGTCGCCCGCCATTGCCCGAGCGATGTGATGCTATCCCAAACCTGCCACTTAAACGATACTCGGTTTGACCAATGCGGCCGACCTGGGCGGTCATGTCGCCGGCCAAAACAATTATATCAGAACCATGTGTCGACCGAAGGAGAACGCACAGATCTGAATAAAAGGCGTCATTGACGCTAGTGTCACTATAGTCAGTTGGAGCGTAAGCAGACAAAATAAAGACTTCTAAAGGTCTTGCGTCTGGAGCTGGCCTTCATTGAACTTGCCAAGCAGACGGCATAGTCTACCGTTAACAGAAATCCAACTTACTAACGCGGCCCTCGTGCTGAGGACTTTACCTACTCCCGCTTGACCACTAGCGGCAGCTGTGGAGTAACCCGAAGTGTATAACTATTATCGGGCAGACAATGCGGGTGCTGTTAGTTTTATACGGTGACTAGCCCTGGATTCTAGTATCTGAAACACAACAGACATCGACATTCAACGAGTTCAACTTTTGTGCGAGAGCGGCCTATTAACCTATCTGTTTTAGAGTACGAACGTTGAAGGCACCTACATTAATTTGCGTTCTAGGTCGAAGCACAGGACGAGGGAGGTCTGAAACTGCATGGCGAGAGCTGGGACTTATCGGCACAGTGTTACTGTGATTAGCTCTATCTAAGGTGGGACCTGCAGAGAAGTTATCAGAATTGGGGGTCGGGAGGGGCCTGAGAGCTGAATTTGATAGGACAGTGGGGGAGGGGTCAGCAGTAGCATGTTTTCACCTAGCCACTCTGCTGTATGCAGTAGATAGGGCGATCCCGATCATACTGCAAGACGGCCGATGCAGTATGAAATTAACAGTGTCGTAAGTATTCATAGTTCAGTGTGGGTTGAGATACTGCCAGGACGCCCAGACCTAGACAGGAGAACGATGACGGTTCTCAAACAAAGCTTTTGGCTCAAAAGCCTGTACCGCAAGGCAGCGGGTGGGTGGAGATGTACCAGAAATTGTACGTTTTTCGGGAAGAGATGCCAACCATCTTCCAACCCCAACCTGGAGGACCAGGGGACTTTGATTTGTCGACTTCTACCTACTGGCCTACCTGGTATGAGTGACTCTGTCGGTGTGGTGACTACGCCGTGCAGTTCAGCCCAAAAGGATATCGAGATGCGCAATCCGTCACACCGCGTCAAGGTTCAGTCTGGGTGTGACGGCGGGGCCGCAAAGGACGCTCATCAGGAAGCACTGGTGGGCAAATGGCGCAGGTTGAGGCAGGTGAGAGAGGTTAGCGAGTAGTTGGAACAAATCGTAGCAGATGTGAAAGCTCACTGTGAAGAGGTGTGCTCCTAAGACTCTGCGCAGTTGCAACAGAATTGCAGTTTCGTCCTATCGACAAACCGTATGAAGACGTGTCACTCGATTCCATCCAACCCTGAACATGATGATGACCGTCGAGAACTTAAACGTAAGCTGACCGAAAGCTTGTGCAAAAGCCATGAGCACTACTTGGTCGAACAGTCGAAAGAGATGGGATGAGCCTTCTATCTGAGAATAACAGGTTTTTTCTCTTAATTCTTGGTTGTATTGACCGTCGAGTGGGTGTAAGTGACACCAATTGTGAAAAAGATGGTTCACTTAACACCAGCAACTTGCGCCGACTTGACAGGTGGGCTGATTATTTTAAGGAACCGTTCAGCTGGCCTCAACCAGATCTTGTAGAAGACGGGACCCGAACGGTCAGTTATTGTGTTCCAAACAGTTCTCCGTCGGAAGTAGTGACCGTAGACCTTAGGTCATGTAAGCGTAACAAGGTTCCTGGACCTGATCTCCTCTGTCCTCCTTTCAAGGATGGTGGAAAGAGGTTGATATCAGAACTGACCAAACTCCTCCAGACGGTTTGGGAAACTGAAGAGGTACCTCGTGATTAGTGCTTATCAGCAGTAATTCCCGTTTATATGGCAACCACAGAGACATCAGTCTGGCGGCTGTTATTCAACTGCCTTATTTTACGTCGACTCACTGAGCTTAACATAAATCAGATACGTGAGGAGCAGGCAAGGTTTCGGTCCCGTCGTGCACGTGTTGATCACATTCTTACCTTGAGACGTATTTCGGGGCACCGGTACTCATATAGGCAGCCAAAGGTTGTGGTCTCTCTAGACCTAAAGGCTGCCTTCACCTCGGTTTGCTCGTGAAGTCCTTTGGAGCTGACTATCGCAAGCGAGTTCCAGGGAAATGTGGGAATCTGTTGAGATAACTGTATGCTTACTCTGCAAGCAAGGTGAGAGTTTATAGACAACCGTCCAGGGCGTCCATCACTTCTAGTCGTGTTCATCAAATGTGTCCGATCTTCCCATTTCTGTTCAATTTCGTCATAAACGACATTCTGGGGGTGCGCTTGAGGAGTTCCGTGAAACCAATATTCAGTTTCTTTCTAGATTGACTGACATGCAATATGCGGAAGGTATTGTCTCGCTTAATTCCTTTGTCGAAGATAAGCAGACCACGCTGAAAAAGGTGAGCGACCGGGCTGATATGTATGGAATGAGCCTATCATCCATAAAGTGTAAAGTGCTTCTTCAAGACTAGCATTCTAAATTCTACTTTATTGCAGGCAATCCACGCATCGTTACAGCCAGCATCCTCACTCCCGTCATCCTTACATCCATCATCTATCTTGTTCTCACCCGTTATCCATGGTTGTCAACCGTGATCCTGACCAGAGGTTCCTTTGTCTCGAATTGCCGCTCGCCTCATCCTTTGCGCGGAATGTCCGTGAAGAAAGTTTGCTGTTCTAATATTTGTGACAATAATAATAGTAGTAAGAGTAGACTTGTTGGAGGAATTAGATGTGGTGCGGTACGCGTATGTTAGTGGGTGCGGCACACTGACGTTTCGGCTAACATTTCTACCCAGAACTTAGAGTGATTAATGTTAGGATGATGTTAGGATGTAAGGATGATGAATGTGAGATGGCGAATGTGAGGAAGATGCATATTGGATGATAGATGTAAGGGTAACGGAAGTTGGATGTACGGATGATGGATGAAGGTGAACGTGTCACGTTGATCTGGACAGTGTCCGCAGAAGAATTAGTAAATGGAAAACAACTGGTACGACTGGTTCCCCGTTCGTCAATGTTGAATCTGACTGAGAACTTCTGCGGCATAGTGAGAGCAAGAGTGAAAACGCATTTACAGGCGCACTATGGGAAAGAAATAATCGGAGGTTCTCAGGATGTGCTGAGTCAACAGTATTGGAGGATCCGTCCCATGGAGCGAATAGTCGCCCCTGTCACGTGCCCAATCACTGGAGACCAGTACGCTATACTTGCTGATATTGAACGATCCTGCATGCAGGCGATGAACAGTGAGGCTATGGAGTAACAACAATAAACCCACACTTCAGTGAACGAACAATACTCCACTCAGAGCAACCTCAAACTGATTTATGCTCCTTTTGGAAGCTAGTCCTGATGGAGCCAACGGTAAAAGTGTGCCCAAACCACTTCCGATTTTTCATCTTCAGCTGATCAGATAGAAACGAGATCTATCCAAAAACCGTATATGATCTAACACCCCAAGTTCGCGATTGAAAATACTAAATTAACTGTTAGCACCTCGTGTTACATATGTTCATTCGTTATTGTCTTGACGATCTCGACGACAACGTCAGGCGAGTTGTAAGCTGAATACAATAAACTTCTGCGTATCGTAGGGCATGTACCTCATTACGTTCTCCAGGAGAGTACGCAATATACAGCTTTTGTGCATAGTGAGACTTACAGATGAATATGTCGTAAAGACAACGGTGAACATTGCAGCTCTGCACTGATAAAGGTCAGTTTCTGGAATGTACTAAGCTTTGGTGTTCTAGGCGTCAATGCGCCACCTGGCAACCTCCATTGCTGGGTGAGTTGTCGACAAAGATTGACCACAGCCGTCAGCTATCAGTGATGGAGTTGTTTCCAAGACTACAAGTCAACATAGAGCACCTGCGTGGATTTCGATCATGCAACGATATGTGCAATTTTGTTCTGTGATTTGGTGGCAATCCACTTTGCTGTCAATCACAAATTGACGTATCTAAGCCACCAAGAGCACGGGCACTTTACGCTTACCAGTGTGCGCTTGTCTCAATTTTAGATCCCCACTCACCAGACGACACTGAAGCACATAAGGCACATATCAGGGGCACAGTGCATAAGCGCGGTACTGCCACGTGTGATACTACTGCTCGTTCAGTTGTCAACCGCTAGGTTACCATGCCATCCTTGGAATTTAATGATGCTCACCGAAATACCTCATCCAGTATCCAGTGCAATTCAAACTATTCGCACGGAACTATGGAAACAACAGTTAGAGTATCACAAGGCCTGGTGCACACAACGCGCACAGGACGAAAGACCGTGCCAGCGACAACGGAGTGGAGCACAATGCAACTGGTCAAGCACGAGCAAAGTTCGTAATATATCCCTACCAGTTTTATTGTGACAGACATCAGTGGCACATAGGAATGTCCGGTAGTTCGAAAAACCTGCATGGAACGTTAGAAGGAGAGCTATTGTGCCAAGTAGTGTAGGTCACCACCCGTCAGACTGATTAATGTAAAGTCAAAGGTCCAACAAACGGTGAGCGGTGTTCGAGATGTACCTGGACCAAGGAAGAATTACGCCGAACTTCTTACTGAAAACCAACGACGACGATGTCAGTTAGATTCTTGCGCACCTGTCAATGATCTACTGGCAATCTGTCTTCAAACATCGAACGTGCAGCCGTCTGATACGCAACTACGAACGCCCCAACACAAATGTCACGTTCCGATTGAGGCACCTTGACAAATCGTGAAGACGGTGCCTCTGCATAGTCTTCAGCAGGGACAGGAGTATTGTGAACTGAAGAGAGCGTTGACACACGACTTTAGTACAATTCCATTAGGCCATTCGGTAAGCCGCTGGACTAGCAGTCCTCCCAGGCGTACAGCGCTGCAGACGAAGGAGGGTTGCTACCGGTTTTACCTACGCATTGGTAGCCGATCTACCAAGTGCACTAAACCATGCACCTACCAGCCAACCGGTTCGTAGTAACGACTAATATCGTCAACGTGGTATCTCGCCTATCCATTTTTGTAAGGGATGTGGAAATTGCAACTACGTTCCTGGTTTGCACCAGAGAGCAAACGAGCGTGTTTGGGTCCAAATAAAACAAAGCAACAAGCCCATGCATACGGTAGCTCCATGTCACCAATGTCACCTTTACGGCCACTTACGGGCAACGTCCATTAGTCCTCAATTTGGGCCTCCAGAGGACATGCGGCAAGATGATTGCAATCGCTGCGGTGCCTTCTGTCACAATCCGCATAGATTTTCTTAGTCATTCTGGCCTGGTTGGTGAGAAACGCAGCAGATCAATCGATCGCAGAACTAGGCTGATCATAGCAGGCTCTCAAGCAACAGTTGTGACCATGAAACCCAAACGCACAGCTCTTAAGCAATTTGTGGCTGCCTTCACAGGGTTTCGACAACTCGCCCGTGCATCAGACGGAAACCAAGCAGTGTCCTCCCAACTCGTTTATCACATCAGCACAAAAGTCTCAGAACGGCCTCGACGGTTGGCTCCTGACAAGCTAAAATTCATGAGGAAAAACGCGTAGCAAACAAGCTTGTTTTCAGTGCTTCATCATCAGGCTAAATACAACACATTTATGCGTTTGCTACGCGTTTTTTTCATGACTAAACTAGGCATATTCATGATACTCAAAATAAAAATTCGCCAAAGCAGAATTCCAGCAAGTACTCCTAGCCACAATAGTGCGCCCCTTCAAGACCACATCGTTAAATTTGGCTTCCAATTGTCAGGTAACTGGAATCTTTGCAGGCTCAAAAAATTAATCCTCACTGACAAGCACTCGATCTCTCCACATGCAGGATTCAACCACATGCTACTCTGAAAAATCGTTTTTAGAAAGATGAACATGGTAATCATTGCCACCCTCGTCACATACAGTAATACATCAGTGATTTTAAATTATGCTCAACTGTCACACAACCATACAAAAAAACCAGCCTTGTACAGGAAGAGGAGAGAGAAAAGAAAGCGAGGGGAAGAGACCTAACAATTAAAAACCGCTAAGTCTATATCCAAACAGTGTGCCTACACCTTGAAAACTGAAAACCCAGCTGTAGGTTAAAGTGAACCGTTATCAGTAAGAAAACTTCCCTGCGGCTTTCACTTCCCCGCGCCATTGAGTGCACTTGCCTCATACACAACTCGGCCAAACAACATTCAAGCAACCTGGACCGATTAGATGCCATCTCACTTAACGTCTCCAGTGAACGACTCTGTGAGTCACGAGGTACACAACCCTACCAACAGCGAACATTCCTTTGACGAATGATTTCGTTTTTCTACATCGAACCTCCGATCTATATTGCTACCTAGGTGAAGTGGTCAGGCTTGTGTACTATTTTGATCCGGCGGGCTATGCTGACTAGGACTCCGGTCCTTCCAGGTGCAACCTTGTCAGACAGGCCAAAGGAGAGCAGTCAGACGAAAAGCAGTTACATTCATGGGATTGTATGTCACACCACTGACCGCGTAGGAGTGCTTAGGTAGTGAGGCACGATCCTATGGGCATACAGCAGAACTATTTTTATAGTTGCGGCACTGCTGTCTTCCGTATCAGGAAGAAGGGGGTTAGAAAAGGTACCCTTGAACAAAGAGCACTCCGATCGCCCAACGGTTGACCGTGACCGCCGGCGTATTATCCAATACGGTCGAAAAACATCAGATATCTCTCAAAAGCC
>QNGE01008165.1:3960-18512 GCA_008508345.1 Paragonimus westermani
TGCAAGTTTGTGGCGGCAACGCGGTAGATGCAGGAGGCCAGTTAAATTGACCCTCAAAGTGTTCCGCCCACCGCTCTAACCTTCTGGACTTATTATAGATGAGTGTGCCGTCTTTCTTACTGATAGCTTCACTGGCAGACGGTCGCCCGAGACCAGTGGCACGGATAAGCTCAAGCGGTTTGCCTGTGTTTCCAGAAGCGAAAGCTGTCTCCCTTTCCTTAACTTTTCCCAATAACCAAGCCTCACGATCAGCCTTTAGGCTACGTTTCAGTTTCCTACGGACATCTCGTCTAGACTACTATATGATAAGTCAGGAGGGATGTTTCGCCTGGCTTCTAACAACTCCAGGGATTTCTCCGAGATCCAGTGTTTGTTCATTCCATGTGCCCCAGTGCCGCATGCTAACGTACCTGCTTCACGAAAGGCCTGTGTGATCTGGGTTCAGGAGCAATCCGGATCTTCGGAGTGAGAACTACTAAGACAGATGTCTAAGCTGGTTTGATACTTACGATTTGCCGACGGTATAGTCATCTACCTAACAGCCAATCGTTGTTGTCGGTGAGGTCGTTGTTCGAAAAAAGTGAGTACGGAAATACAACGTACCAACGCATGTTCTGAATCTAAGTACGCGCTCCAATAATAATGACAGTCCTGAATGGAACCCCCCAACCTATAACTAACAGCCATGTGGTCCATCTGAGACCAGGTCCGATTCAGAGAGGGAGGGCGCCAAGCACAACAATGACGCGTACGATTCCCAAAACTAATGCTGGCTAAAAACAGCTTATGTTCAGCGCACAGCTGCAATAGTCCACCGGCTTAGCGACTTAGTCGGACTATACTTGACGGACGAAGCTAGTTCGCCTTTTGGACTATTTGACCCATAGATCCTCCTCACCGCCTGGTCAAGTGCTTTTCGGCAACAGGTCTCGGGTGTGATGAAAAGACAGTATCCGCGATTCACTGTGACATGTGGGGTCACCAGTCGTATGTACCCACAAGTATGGAACCCGATATACTGTGTGACAACTACTCAGACCTGTGCAGGGTTTGCGTGGAATGCGAAGCTCAAGGAAAAATTTGTTCAATCAGCGAAACATGTAGGAGTTCGTATGAGATATTTCATACAGTCACACCTTCGGCATCCTTGCCTCACCTCGAAACATCATCCAAACTCGAAGCAGGGTTCCTGCGAAAACGATGCCTAGACGACACGGAGATTGAGGAAACGAAGGTTGCACATTGACCACTTTCTTCAAGCAACCTGTATGCCCCCACACTTAGTGGCATGTCGCTTCGGCGTGCAACTCCAATCAGGTCACCGGAAGCCGATCCTAAAAACGATACTAAGGCCTTCCAAATACTCTAGGAGTAGGGGACTGCTCAGGCAATACAAAGGCCAACGGCGTATGAGATTACAGCACTGGAAAAACTTATAGGTCTTACGCAGTGTGGGTGGTGGGAGGAAAGTGCGCCGGGCAGCCTGACGGATGTAGATGCAGTTCTCGCTTGTATAACATTACGGCCATTAAAAAACAACTTGATGCGGTCAGGCAAATACAGTCTCTATGAGACCACAGAAACCCCAGACTTAACGTCGAACGTCCTAAAAATCCATATATTGTTTAACGCTCTACATCCGAAACCCAAAAATTTAAGTGACACCCATAGACAAACGATCGAACTGGCAACGAAACATCGAACGGGAGGTTTGAGTTTTTGAGCAGCTAGTACGTTTACCCCGCCTACTCAATGTGCCGTGTTTGTGACGAAATTAGGCGAGCATTATGTCGATTGAAACCCGCGATCGCTCACCCGTGTCTAACGGTGTTCACACCGTTTTAGTCGGTCACGGTTCATCCTCATTTGGAATGCTGTTCTCAAGCTTGATCATCATATCGCAAAAAGGACAATGCCGTCCTTGGAAATAAACAGAATCTCACCGCAAGCATGGTGTGGGTTGTGAAGGGTTTAATTTACCAAAATCTACTGAAGTCGCCGAACCTATTCTAGCCTGAACAAAGGATAATGCGGAGGATCCCTATTGAAATGTGCGAAATCACTCACCACGCTGGCATAATTCTTCTATCCTGTTCTTTGGGGTTCGACGGCAGCGAAGTTTATGACCTTAGATATTTACAAGGAAGAAAACGAGGTCAAAATTATCTGCTTGTTTTAAAGTTTTCACCCATGGGTTAGTCTATTCACGGAGTAAATTGCCCGCTAGGATTAGGGAGGCCTTGAGTGTAGATGTATCTACGCATGAGCTATGCATGTTGGAACTTTCTACTGGTCTGGAGTGCATTTCTAGTTTCATGCCCGGGGGTATCCGGAATAAGTGTCATTTCTTATTATATCCCCCCAGACTGAATGTATTACATCAAATGACCATGCGGTCCGGTCAAATCCCGAATCATACTAGCCAAGCATTGGAACTTCAAAATACATGGGATTTCAGCGACTCGCAATTTCGAAAGTGAGAGTGAAATGGATCAGCAAACCAGTGGATTGGTGACGGGAGAAGTACGCAGAAGCTTCTGAGGGTTTCAGATCTCTGGGAGTGAAATTGCAAAGCGGCAGCGACACCAGAAACCAATAATAGGTGCAGTGCCTGAGCCTTGAAAACAAAGCTAGATCCATCGGAAATAACTCACTTAGGAAGAGCATTCCATATCCCACAAACTAGCGGCTGGATAGGGCTCTGCCGAAGTCTTATCCATCTATGTTAGATTTCTCATCATCCTCATCATAGCAGCCAATGACCTGACCAGAAAGCACTGTAGCTCGGACTGCCGCTCACCTCCACAGTGATGTGGAAGATCCCATCAGAAGATAAACAGAAGACTGGGCGGAGGAACCAGAAGTATTATGAATGCAGACCCGTCACTGACTGCTGCACACTGCCATGTCGCACTGGGTTTCTAACAAGCGATGCGGGTGGCTACGAGGACCCCGGCGTCCCCTACCCATTTTGCCAAGTGGAACAGAGAGGATATTCATATTTCGTGACCACGTTGCTGTCTGGCCATCACGTGGTTTCACCCAACCGTCGGTGGTCTCAGTACGCGTTGCTCGGTACGGCAGTTAACCAAGTAGCACCCGCAGTGTTTGACCCTATCATAGCACACTGTGTAATATGGGTGGTGGGTCGATCGATCCTTCAGAGTACGTCTCCGAGTACGCGCCAGCAAACAGTCACGTTATTCACGTGATCAGTTGACCTAACGTGGGCTAACTGGTAGAGAAAAAGACGGTCAGGTGCAGTTAGTCTGTTGATCTCTTCGTCACCAACAGGTTACGCTTCCGAACCGTGCAGCAGAACAGAACATGCATGGGTATCATGTACCTTTCTTTTTAGCGACAACTTAACGTCTTTTTAACGCCACAGCTAACGCAGACTGGCAAAAGTAAATTGTACCTTTGTTACCCACGTCGATATCTCATCAGCAACATCACAGGCTGAGGAGATAGCGCTATCCAAGTATGTGAAGGTGGTCGCAGTCTCAAGGTGATTACCTGCAGTGAGGAAAGTGGGAGTGGACATCCAAAAATGGGGTGTAAATCCACAATCTTGAAGTGGCAGCTTGCACGTTGAAGGTCCGAAGCGCATTCCATAGAAACCAGCCCGGTCACTCATCTTGCTGAGTACGAACTGTATGTCTTCGACAGAGAGGCTGAGTAAGACGGTGTCATCCGCATACCCCATGCCGGTCATCCGAGTGCCATGAAGAAGTTTAACGCCAAGCTCACTGGACTCCTCAAACGCACTTTCTAGAGTTTCGTCCGTGAGAAAACCGAGCAAGAAGAGGAAATCGGACACATCTGATGAAAATCACCAGATATGATCAACAACCGAGGCAGTTGTTCACAAACTTTCACCCTAGTTGCAGGACGATCATACAGCAATCCCGACAGATTCACTTATTTCCCTAATACTCCCCCGTGGAGAACACTGTTACAGGGGGTGTTGCGAGGGGCAGCATCAGATCTGAAAACACCACGACTATCGGTCACCTGCGAGAGTAGTGACGAGTGGTTCGAAAAAGGCCAGTTATTATTGCGTGCTAGTGTATATCCCGTTTTTACCATTTGATCACTCAAATTTACGTACTATGTTTTGCATTTTGTCATATTTACTTGTTTTGTGACCTTTTGAACATAACCCATTGATAAAAGTTGAATATCACATAGTAATGCCCGCTGAGCCAGCCAATTTACAGAAATTGCCAGTCGTCAAGCGATCAGCCCTGCAGTCTCAACAGCAAATCTTAGCAAATCGCACGAAAGAAACAACACTAAACCATGTTCAGTTTCTATTAGAGGGTGGATTAGCGAAACTGCACAGTAGAAGCGAGGAGCTTGCCGAAATTTCGCACAAATTAGATCCGCCATTGCGCATTATGAATCTTTTCTAGACATTTCAATCGCTAGACGGCAGGATGGCTCATTACAACTCTCAGTGCACCGCAAAGTCACTTGGAGCGGTCAGCATTGGCAGTTCTCTTCCTTTGCGCCCATTACTTACAAAAGAGGCCTGGTACGAACCTTGTTTCATAGAGCCCGGGGGATATGCATCGATGACTGTTTACAAGGAGAAGAGGCGAAATTGAGAAAGGTATTGCTTGCGAACGGATACCCGGAGAAGTCCAGCGATGTTCACAGCCGGAAGAGACTGACAAAGTCTGTCGTGAGTACGGTTCCCAAGAAACAGGCCTTTTTGAACCTACCCTTCAAAGGCGATCATATCACAGCCGACGTAAGTCAAAAATTACAGTCTGCTCTAACTCGCGTATTTCCCGCGGCTGAATTACGATTGCTACACACAACTAGGAGTGTCACTCAGCTCCTTCGTAGTCGTGACCTACCGAAATGTCCTGTCTCACATGTAATCTATCAGTTCACTTGCAGTTGCAGTGACATCTATATCGGCAGAACAGATCGATGCCTACGACAAAGAATGGCTGAACATATGCCTAGCTGGTTGATACACGCCATGATGCAACGGACATTGGCAACAGAACGACTGAGACGAAATCCGACCTCATCCATCACAAAGCACATCATGGAAACGGGTCACGTTGTTGACCCGGCCAACTCGTTTCAAGTTCTGTTACACAATAAGAACCCTAAGTTGCTCGCCTTCTCCGAGGCGATGTTGATCAATACTTACCGTCCGGCTTTGTGTGTGCATAAACTGTTGACTCACGCAGTTTGTCTGCCTTGGAACCGACGACGGCTTTTGTTTCATGTAAACCCAATGATTGAATGTTTTTATTGTGTTGCTAACCACATGTCCTATATATTCTAATGTTTTACGTTCGTGACTGAAGAGAGTAAACGAAATGTTAACATCTCGCGATGTATGTCTTCTATCGCTATTGGTGTACTGGATCAAGGAAACTCAGAGTTTCACATTATAAATGCCTCAAGTAACATCTGTTACCAGATGTCACAAAGACCTCGTAGGCGCCGAAACGCTTATTGATAGTGTAGCTTCCGAATTGTACAAACGGTTAAGCTGTGCAAGCAAAATGGTGGTGTTAAACGTACCTGAGATAACACCTCTGTTGTCGATGAAAAGGATCTCACTCAAATCCAGTAAAATGGAAGAAGAAGAGTGCTACTGTTTAAGACTTCGCAAGAAAGTAGAGCGAGGTACTGTCCTTTGTTGCCACAGTTCACAAGTAAACTTGCAGCGAACGAATTTGTCAGAGGCCAAGAGGAAATCAGGCGTGGCACAAATTTTGAGTCCATGAAAGTGTTTGGTGACAAGACGCCACTCCAAAGGGAAATATTGTGGGCCAATATTTTCCGAGGATAAAACAGCCAACAGTCTCACTGATCTAACTGTAGATCTCGACTGCTCCACGAGTTCTTTGAACTCGCAAGTTACAGCTGGAAGCGCCGTTGCGTCGCCGGTCCAGAGGAACGTCGAAAAACAAACCACGTCTAGCTCCGATAACGCCAGGTGCGTTCAAGTTTCCCCTGTGAAACTCATGGCTTTTACTAAAAACATATCCCCTAGTGCTCATCGTCACCCTCTGTCAACCGAGGCCTTGGCTAGAAAGGGTCCTAGACCTAAGGCATACAAATTTACTCAGAACACTAGAAGAAGCGGCCTAAGTGCCCGTGATAATGACTGGGTTGCACGAGCATGGCCATCCACTTCTTACTGGAAATACCAACGGCAAATTCAAAACACCCGAACAATGGTCTAAAACAACAGTAAGATCTGTAAGGTGCTTACCGGAGAACAGTATTTCGGATTTGCAATATAAGGGTAAACCAAAAGAACTTTACAAGCGTCATGAATCTGGTTTTAAAAACCACCTTCCAAGAAACAACGCTTCGCACGTAAAACTGCACACTGCTTCCAGGTCAACCTACAACTATACTAGTGGTCACAATTCTCAGCCATTATCCAATAGCTCCGCGGTAACTCTTCCTCCTGCCCAAAATATGAGTGCTACTAGAAGCCAAGTTCCCAATATGTATACCCCAGCAAGTACGTCATCACGTTATTATGTCAACAACACGAAAATATGCCAAACCAGTCCTTTTTAGTGCGCCCCCGATATTTCATCAACTGCCGCCTGGTCCCTTTCCCCACATCCCACTCTGCCAGCCCTCCATAATGGCATTCTTTCAGCACTTCCTATCATGGGGCCAAACTTTTACGACATCCACTCGAATATGAGCAGAAACTCGGTAAATTTCTTAGATCATGCCTTCCCATTTAGTATTTCGCAACCCATTGCCCCATCTATCATGAAGTTCTTCAGCAGTTTGTTTGCTGTATCTGACAAAAAGAATTCCGTAAGCTCATTACTAATGAACGCAAGATCGTTGGTTAGTAAGATGCACATTTTCAAACCCTTTGTCTTTTTACCTAATCCCCATATCATTCACGTAACTGAGACGTGGTGCTCTCCTGACACCCCAGACAATCAGATGAGCATCGTAGAATATCACGTTTCGGAGGGGTCGACTCACAGGACGAGAAGGTGGATGTATCATTTACATTAAAGAGCAATTTTCCGCGGTCACACTTGATAAGTCTATACTTAATAAATTCGGGGACTCGTTGTGGTTAATGGTCTCTATTGGTTCTCGCGAGCTACTGATAGGGTGCATCTACGGACCACCTAATGCTGAGAGCAATGATTTGATTGACCTTATGGAGATAATTAATCATCTGTCCAACATGCCTTGTGAACACAAACTAATAGGCGGTGACTTTAACATGCCTAATGTCTCCTGGACCTCATTCTCTGCTCCAGCAAAACAGACCGAATTCCTTTCATGCATTCAGCTGAATAGTTGAAACCAACATGTCATAACGCCCACCAGAAAGGGGCATATTTTGGATCTTATATCTACCATAGGTATTTAGTCTGTAGAGATATCTGTTCTACAACAATTCCCAGAAAGCGACCATAATGTCGTCAAATGTCTATTTGATTTTATTATGGCTATTAAACTGAGAGTTGTATTCTACCGTTCGATCAAATTCATTGATTGTAATGCCTTATTCTTTCTACTAAGATCCTTGAATTAGAATACCTTCTTTCGCACATCATACCCAATCATAGCGGCCGGAGAATATATCAGACATCTGACGTTTTGCATCGGCGTGTTGGCCCCCATTGAATCAAAACGTGTCGGCTCGTATGTACAAGGTACAATCCTCACTGCGAAAGAGACTGACAGACTTAAAATGTTTAAGTCAAGGTATGGTGATGCAACTAAGCAAAATGTTTGAAAACATAGGACGTCAGACGCAACTCCGTCAAATAAACGAAGAGAAACTCGCGTTCCGTAGTAAGCAGAGATGCACGAGACTATTGCAACTAATGAGACGGAGAAATTCCATGAGGGACCCTGCTATAGTGTTGTGTCCGCAAAAGACGCTTGGCCAACAGGTTGGTTTATTGCGCAAACTTCCGTATAGGTCATGTCAAAAACTAAACCACAAACGTGTACACTCATTTGCACGACGGACACGCACTCACATACATTGGGTGACAGTACGTGGTCATTCGCCTTGGTTAAAGTTCTCACACATCATGTACACACTGTTTCGATAGTCTATTCTTGTCCGTCGTGTTCGGGGCTTGTCCTTTTGCTCCTGAATGTCCCCTGTGGGTAATACACTACTTGTGAGCAGTATACTACTCACAGCGAAACTGTCTGTTATACAACAATAGGAATTATTACTCTCAAAGACAAAACGGTTGTCGATGATTCTATAGCAATGTGCAAAATCTTCAAGTCACATTTCGGTGCCTCGTTTAGCGCAGAGAGCACCCCAATATATGATAATATCCCGTCGGAAACAGATAAAGTTTTGAGTAGTGTTGTAATCGATGTTCGAAGTGTTCCTTCCCAGTTAGTTAGCATTAGGCCCCAAAATCCATCCTAGACCAGGCTGTATCCCACCAATGGTCGTCAAGCAGGCAGGTGAGAATATACCCATCCTCTTGCTCAATTTACTCAACCTATCAATTTTATCCAGCACCTTCCCTATTCAGTGGAAAACCTCAATTTATTATGCCTCGTCACAAGAGTGGTCCAAGGCAGGACGTTAATAACTATCGTCCCATCAACCACGCGTCAATCTGCTTGAGAATGTTTGAAAGGGTAATAAAGTTGCAAAAAGTCGAATTCTTAAGGACACAGAACCTTATAAACCCTTCACAGCAAGGTTTCCTTAGTAAACGCTTTTGTGTGACGTCAGCTAGAATTCTTAAACCATATATCGACGTCCGTCGATGCAGGAATTGCGGTAAGTATCATACTTTTGAAAATGCAGAAGGCTTTTGATCGTGTGCCCCATAAGCGCCTCTTGATCAAAATAGCATCGTTTGGCATACAAGGTCCCTTGTGTAGCTGGCCGTTTTTATAACTTGGAGGTCACACACTCAAACAGTCAAAATAGAGGAGCACTACTCAACACCAAAACCAGTGACTAATGGGGTGGTCCAAGGAAGCGTTCTGGATCCGTTGCTCTTCTTAATGTATATAAATGACTTATGCGACGTTGTTACACATGGCAGGCCCTTTCTGTCTGCTGACGATATCAAAATCGTTTACACATTTTGCCAGGGCAGTAACATCGATCTCTGTTTGAAAAATATACGACAGGACCTAGCGTCATCGCAGTTGTGGTGTAGAGTATGACTGAGGTTGTTCTCAGCGGATAAATCGAACATCATCACTTATGGTTGTAAATTACCCCATGGCTCCATCTCACTAGATGGTTATGATAGTGATACAGCCACTTCGGTCAGAGATCTAGGAATACGGTACTCAAACTCCTTCAATTTCTCTGAACAAGTATGCTTCCAGGTAGCAAACACTAAAAGAACAGTAGGCTGTATCAAAAAGACGTTCAGTCTACCAGCTGCGATGCCGACGCTCTACAAAATGTGTGCTCGGCCTCAACTCGAGTGTTGCACTTCCATTTACTGTCATCTATGCAAGTCTGATAGACTTGTGTTAGAAAACCTTCAACGATCATTCACCACAAGCTTATTAGAATATTCTTCTTCGCTCACCTACAGATAACACTGTGAAAAACTTGGCATTGATCCACTTTGGTTGGGTAGACTAAAGTTGAACCTGACGCTGCTGTATAAACTCATATAACCGAATGCGATTACCACAGCGTTTACCGTCCACTTACAACACAGCCCTCCATATAGTCTAAGAATTAAGGGTCCCACCTTGCCAATCCGGATATCCCGAAAAATATACGTGCAAACTTCATCCTTGTAAAGTATTCCTACATTTGAAATAAACTTCCAAATTAAGTCAGAACCAGTAACAACGTTCAGCGTTTTAAAATAGGTTTGGACAGCCATCTTACGTTAACAAACACAATGTCTATCTCCATACTCTGTGTATCACCTAGTGACCTTTTTGAGTGTGGTCCGAGAAACATTTACGTAAATAACCATCCCGCTGTCTAAAGCCCCCTGAAAACAGTCTACTTGAAATGGTTTGTCATATGGTTTACTCACAAGTTTATTTAAAACTTGGCCTACTGCGCGCTCATCAAACCGTTTGAAACCCAATATTATTTCAATGACATACGTTTATTCATGTATCCCAGCAAGCAAATGACAGACTCCAAGGTATCGGCCAACGTCTGGTCAGCAGTCGGTCGCACAGTAGGCGAATCCGAACGGAATAAAGAACCATGGTCAGCATGCTCATTTCGGCTGGTAAACGCATTTAAGAAAAATTCTCAAGCATATTATCATGTTAAAACCACCTCGTTGTTATGGATTCACGATTATCGCCACTTTGTGCACGTTTGTTTTATTGGATATCCCAAACAGACGCGCGTTCGCAGTTACATTTATTTCGTGCAGGGTGATAGCGGTTGTGTTGTGTCTTCTGCGGTCTATGGTCACCTACAGTTTTGTTAAAAGCCTTGTGAACGTGTTATTTGTATTGCATGTTTTCCGCTTGGTTAAAGTAGGTTTACTAACGTTCATTCACTTATAAGTATAACACGGAAACCGCGAAGATTGTTTTCACTAGTTGTAACAATTAAAATGAGTGGAGTGATAGGATGGTACAGCAGATGGACTATTAATAGGCGAGAAGTATGTATCGTGTTGGGTCAAAGAGGACAGCATAGGACCGACAACCTTAGTGCAGCCTGTAGGTTAGACATTGCATATCTTATCAATGTTGTACTGCAGACATGTCCAACGAACCTACTGCAAGTGGTTCAGCTGTCGTACGTGGTGTTCTGAACACCACACCAGGTACTGGATTAAGCGCTGTCAAAAATCCTACTCCCAGTGGTAAGTTCATCCTCTCTACATTCACTGCTGTTGCAGTCAGTCAGTCTCCCGTAATACCTAGTATTTACCGTGCCTTCCGATTGTTTGCGATCTACTCAAAATCGGTTACGTCTACTGACTTGAAATTACCGCTAACTTGACTGAAACCCTTCGTTCCTGATTTGCCGCTTGATCCGCGCACAATCCGCGGAACTCCTCACAATGTACACAAGACGATGCTCACTAGTGGGTGTTATGTACACATAGGGATGCCGACATGTCTGCGGAGCGTTTACCACCGTCACCGCTTTAAAAGCGGTGACCATATCACCATGCAGGTGAATATAGACGGGGTGCCGTTGTTTGACTATCCCGATACTGAGTTATGGCCCATACCGGGTCGCATTGTGTATCCTTTTACAAACACCCCGTTTGTCATTGGTTCCTCTGGCGGCCGTAGACGTCCTGATCCCATTAGTGAACATCTGCAACCCTGTGTGCCCGAAATGATGGCAATACACAGTGCTGTTTTGACGTTGGATGATATTCATTTAACCATTCATGTTGACATTCGGTGTGTTATTTTCGATGCCCCAGCTCGCAGTACGTCAAGCATACGAAGAATCACAACAGTTATTATGGTTTTGACCGGTGTGTACAAAGAGGCGCTTATTACAGCCTGCGACAGCTGATGTTCCTTTCAACGTCAACTAGTATTCGCACTGACTCGTCGTTCCGGGAAAGACGTCAACTGGATCATCACATTGGGAACACAGTGTTACTTCAACTGCCACTGGACATGGTTGCCGATTTCCCACTAGACCCAATGCGTCTTGTTTTCCTTGGTATCATAAAACGGCTGGTACATATTTGGTGCTTATCAGAGAAACGTTTAGGCCTGCGTCTTTCTAGCAGCATGCAGCGGGATGCTGAGACTAAACTAGAGACATCAGTTTCCCACCTATCCGTAGACTTTCCCCGCAAATGTGGTACGTTTACTAATTTTGAGCCCTTCAAAGCCAACAAATGTCGTGTTTTCATTGTACTTGGGCCTCTTGGATGTGCGTCCATTTCTCCCCCACCCCATGTATAAGAATTTCTTAAACCTAGATATTTCCATTTATGTACTTCCCCATCCCACTTGGTCTCACTTCCTACTTGACCGTGCCCGTTTTTACTCCTTAAATTTGTTGATCAATTTGCTCACTTGTATGCGGGCGACCAACTGGTTTATAATGTGCATTGCCCCACCCACTTGTGCGATGTTGTGCAACGGTTTGGACTGCTGCACCGGTACTGGGCATTTTACTTCGAGAGCTTCATGAGCGACGTCGCACGTCTAGTGAAGGGAACGAAAGAACTGGCTACCCAAGTGCACAATCGAGTATTTGAATATTCTATGCTCACCCACGTAGAGTGCACCGGTGCACCGACGAATGACATCACCCTATATAACCAAATGAAATGCAACCTTTTCATGTTCATGGTACGCTGTAAGTCCTACACTTCTTGTGTGCCTCCGGACAGTTGTGTCATGATAAACAACAAACCTTACTGTGTTCACCAGAGGCAGAACGACGTCATCTTCTGTAAGCCTCTCGAACGTGTGCGTGATTTAGGCTCCCATGCTTTTACCCCATCAACTTTTGCATGTATTGGGCCTCCGGCATATCCACCACCCTAAAGATAAAGTCCTCGTCATCATGTGTCCTAATCCTCGATGATGACGAATTCGTCATCATCCCCCTGTTGCACACATTCCAGTAAACTGCTCATTCTGATTTGCTAGTCACGGAGAAATCATGATATGCCACCGGTGTTAGAAAATCATACCGGAAACGGTGCATAATGATACGTTGAGATCGCAGATGTGTCACATTGTTGAGTTTTTGAAGACAAGGGAAATTGCGATTATTATCCATGCTTGGCTTCCGGGGGACTCCATGGCTGCATGGCCAACGATGAAACAGTCGGAGGCAATGAAATTTTTACAAAATCACACACTACCACCTGTGGGTAAATTCGAGCTACATGAAGTCCGCAGTTTGAAGAACACCGGTAAGTTGTGTTACGTTGTTTCATTGTGGTCAAAGACAACTATCAGGTGCACGAGAATACGAGCGGAGGGCTGAACGTTAATCGTAATTTACTTCCACGGATGCCACATACGCGGCCTTGCCAGCCGTTTGCCTTCACTTAATTTTAGACGCAAACTCATCATGTCTTCTCCTGACAGTGATGTTTCACAAGGCGCGCCTCCTCCTGTGTTACATGTCAGCAAATTGTTCTCATACTCCCCCATGAAACAACCAAACGTAGTCAACAGGTAGGCAACATATCTGTATGGTCTCATGTTATCTCAGCATTATGTTACATGCCGATTTTGATCAACCGGCAAAAGAGTTAGTACAATATTATTTGGGATGGTAGTCATTTTTGTAGGAACATCGCGCCTGTTCTATTCCTCTCAACATCATGGACGTCGGTCAAGTCGTCTAACGACGACTTGCAAAGCTATGTTAAACGAAGAATGCATCGGTTTGACAATCAAATGATGCATCTTGAGGAAACCATGATGCTTATGGACGACCGCATGATACGCATGGAAGCAACGTTAAACAACATATGGTCCTTTTTATCAGCAGCCCCCAAGTCGCTTCCACCAGTGCCTTCGTCAAACCGTCAGGAGTGCATTCCCGTTGACTGATCGTGAGGGGTCGAAAATTTTCAGCAGCAGCTTTAGTCCACGCAATATTTGGAACAGACGGTTAGACATAATCCTTCTTATACCACCTTTTCAGACCCGCATATTATCGAAATCCATCGTGGTCGAACGGTGGCCGAATGCGTGCGCAAAGTTTGCGGTTTCACGTTTTGAAACAAAGTTAGCGGCGATGTCAACTGGCTGGGCATCAATAATAAAGCTCGTTTAATGGGCACTCCACCGTGCGAAGCCATAGTTTGTGAGCATCGTTAACACTGTCCATCATGTCTCTAGCTGCCGCCATTGACGAACACAATTACCCCTTGGAGTTAGAAAGCGATATACACCACTTTATCAAACGGTGGTTTCATGGGTCCAAAGATCGTGATGGGGGTCGTAAGGCGCGCAGATTTATGGGAGATACGATTTTACAGGTAATGTACCGTGTCACCTCTTAATGTCCTCTTATCAGATTGCCACTGCCAATGGGTCTGCAAAACAACCAGTGGACCTGGACAAGTGAAAGCAAGAAAGCTTCAGCTATCATGTACACAATACATTTACGTTTCCTAAATTGTTGTCCTTTCTCTCGTTACGATGCAGTCGCGACTGACGCGTGTTCTTCATTTGGCGCGGTTTGCGTGGGGAACAATGGGGTTCAGTCCGCTAAATCAAACGGTTTAGTGTACGGTAACCTGGGTTCGTTGTATGCAGGAGTTTCAGTCGTTAGGCTGGTAAGCGTAAGCTGGGTTGGCGAGCATGCAAGTCATTGTGGGTTTCTTTTTACGTGATGTTATCTGAAGAAGGGGGCTCGCAAACTATTTTTTGGCCGACTGTCTGTCTGGCCAGGCCGGCGTCGTTACGACTCCAGTTTGTGGCGCAGACCAACTTCTGGTACGACTCGTAGCCAGACGAAGGCAAACTCCAGGCCGACTCCGGTTTGTTTGCTGGGGTATGCAGTGCCCAACTTGCTGGGAAATATGAACGCGGCGCCTAATAATAATTCAAACAGAACGACGTCATGTGAGCTTCAGTTATCACACGCACATTTC
>QNGE01008166.1:0-18498 GCA_008508345.1 Paragonimus westermani
CGCTTCATACACCACGGGAATTCTTAACTGTCCCTTGATGACAAAATAAGAAAGACAAGGTTAACAGTGGTGCCGACCAGCCAGGAGGAGTAGTTGAGCGTGATATTTTTAATACCCACTATGAAATTTATTGGACGGGGTGAAGTCATGGTGAAGAGGACTTCGCCGCAACTCGTAGGCAATTTTGCATTCAAATGAATCCTGAACACATTTTCCAACGTGAATCCTGTTACTTTGTTCGTGTTGCTATTTTGAAGTTGGTGGGGGACGGTTGCATCGTGTAAGTTGTTTTATGTTCAACCGTACTTCACCAGCAAATTGACATGCCAGGCAGCTCTCTTCATGAAATGAATACAATCTCAGTGCTGAATTTGTTTTCCGTGATGTTTCTTTCTGTAACGACCTACGATCGATAATCTGAACTAAATTTCAATTGATAATATCTCTTTATGGGTGGTTGAATTCATATCCATCGACTTCATCATATATAAGTTGCTTCACGCTCGGCAGTTGTCCGTAAAACAGTTGGAAGTGGTCCTACTCACCTACAGTATCTCAGCGAGAGGGTGTATCAGCCTATAGAGCATTATTTGTTTTGTTGATCGAACGAGAGCCGTGTCGGAACCACAACAGCTGAACAGATGTTTGAGAGCAGAAGAATTGATCAACCGAGGATACTTAAACTGAGTTCAATTGTAGTTCAACACTGAGCGTGAGGCAGACGGTTCGGACTGAAACAATTTGTCACAATGCACAAATCTATGTGAAAATGACAGTTTACGAGGAGCGAGAACATTAGCGAACGGAGTTGAGCCTGCGAAGGAATATTCACAGACGTTCAATTAACCCATGTATTGAACAATAAACTCAGGGTGAGTGATTTCCATCTACCTGAATTATTCTGCAGAAAACTGGAGGCGTGCTCATAACCCTGAATTATTTAGTACACTTTATCTCCCAGTTCCAAGAGAAGCACGGTTTTCTCAAGTTTGTGATTCTCACGTCATTATAAAGCTTAATCTGTGAGTTAATATTTATTGAACCTATTAATTATTCCAACAATATCAACGTCAATTAATGAGCGCAATGAATGTATAGATCAGTTAAGAATTTTAACAGATCAAAATCAGGAAACAAAACCACAAAGTACTCAGCATGGAACGTGCTAGCTCGTAGCAAGCGAAATAAATGAAACACCGTCGTGTCCTTTCCTCAATGCACGGAAACCCCAATCTAAGCTGAATTATGGCATGTGGCAGTTAGGGCGTGTTGCTTCTCTCGCTGGTTGGAATCTAGCCGAGGCCAGGATTTTGCCGATTTTCTTTTCACAGACACTCTACATTTTACTTGTTTATTCTGTTTGTGGAACACTCCAGTTAAATCACCAACCCCATAAAACAAACCGGCATGAAAACCCCATAATAATCATGTTCTAGATGTTGCTTCTTCATCAGCGAAACATGGCCCATCATTTGTTGCATCCATGTTGTAAGTGCAGTCGACTGCTCGTCATTTGGTTGCTAAGGTGGATTGGGTGAGTTGATAGGCGTTAGAAGGGAAGATGCGTTGACTTCCAACATTTTGTCGGCAGCGACAGCTAGCTGTGTAGTTTGGAAGGTGAGATTGAATGATACCGGTAGTTCGCGAATAGACGGAGACAGATGTTTGTACCAGAGCTATTGAAAAATGGACTTTCCGTTTTCCGGGGTCCAACCAAATGATCCATACGTCCAATCAATTATGAGGGTTTGCAATCTCCTAGCTCAACACTGGAGAACAGTTGGCCTAATTTTTTCTCTGCTACGATGGTCCAGCTCTATTTACCAAGACTTCTTTCAAAGTGTCATATGAACTGTCGGAAGATATTTCATGAATGATATCGCAGACTGAACATACGACAACATACGAGTAGATGATAAACTGGGATTTAACACTATGCGTCCTGATTATAGGTTCGACTTGTCCAAGCCACAATCTGAGATTACTAATACAGAAACTGAGGATTCGACTACCGATAGAGGCCTCAATGCAATCACTGCCAGCTTCAACACCACATTGAGACACCTCAAAACAATAATAGAATGTCCGGAATAAGGTGATTTGAAAAGGTGATTACCTCGCGGTCAACAACTTGTGGTAGATAAGAGTGAGTGAACAACCACAAACCTCGATACACAATAGCGAGCGTTATCGAGGACTGGACTCACCAATAATTATGGAGCGTCCAGGTATATTTGATTTTGTAAAGCGCTCAAGCTGAAATCTGACCCAGCATTGAAGTGTTTAGCTGACTGGCACCCNATATCGCAGACTGAACATACGACAACATACGAGTAGATGATAAACTGGGATTTAACACTATGCGTCCTGATTATAGGTTCGACTTGTCCAAGCCACAATCTGAGATTACTAATACAGAACCTGAGGATTCGACTACCGATAGAGGCCTCAATGCAATCACTGCCAGCTTCAACACCACATTGAGACACCTCAAAACAATAATAGAATGTCCGGAATAAGGTGATTTGAAAAGGTATTTACCTCGCGGTCAACAACTTGTGGTAGATTAGAGTGAGTGAACAACCACAAACCTCGATACACAATAGCGAGCGGTATCGAGGACTGGAATCACCAATAATTATGGAGCGTCCAGGCATATTTGATTTTGTAAAGCGCTCGAGCTGAAATCTGACCCAGCATTGAAGTGTTTAGCTGACTGGCAGCCGTTGAACAAAGAACTAAAGCATGCGCGTGGCGAAGTTCTATTCAAAGTGCTGAGTCTATTTCTACTAAATCAAACGTGAATGTACAATATGGTCTGATGCAGCAGCAGTCATGTGAGATTAGCGAAATGAATTGTAACACGTTAGGTGCATCACATGTACAACCTTCCAAAATGGTTACTCACATGTTTGGCGTGCTTCATTTAAAAATGCGTTCTGTTATCACAGCAATTTATGGCACAAAAGAAGGCGTCTGAACTAATTATCAGAGTATTGTCGGGAACGAGTCACGAAAGAAAAGTCACCAGCAAAACACGAAGGTCAGTCGTATTTGGTGAGGAAAGACATGGAATTTGGGAATCTTGCAGGTGGACAAGAATTCGTGTGTGGCTTAAGAATGACGGAATGATGCAAGTGTGGCAGTTCCTCAAGCCAATATGTGATTTCCAGCGTTCAGTAGATTTATAATATTTTTTCAACCAACCGACAGTTGTTGACTCAGGAATGAAGCGTAAGATTACGTGATGTATGAGAAGATATATGTGTATTGCTGACTATATTGAAGTTCCCATCTCCAGTTCTAATCTGATCTTCTCTAGGTGCTTGACCGTTTGTTTTCAAGAATGTGGGCGTTAGGGTGATTATGTCAGAATTTCCGTTTTCCGTACCAGTGATTGCGTTTGCAGTTAACGCTTCAGGGATTTTGCTCCAGAGTTGCGGTTCGCGATATTGGATAAAGAGTTCGGCATTGATCGTATAACAAACGACTTCATCAGATTCATTCGGTTCATACCACGCCATTTCCGCGACACGCCGAAAGTTGTTAGCAACACCTTACTAGATTCAGCAGTTGAGCGTTAAAAATCAACCGGCCAAACCATCGTTACATTGTCGAAGCCAACCCTGTGTTTACATGTAGGCCGGAAGCTCTACCGATTCCAAATTGCTCGTCAGAAACCGTCCAACGAGACACATTGGAGGCGGAAACCGGCTGAGGCTATCATCTCCCACTATTGGGCACGGTTGGCGTTACAAATCGCAAGTTGACCATTCATCATTTGTGTAGGACGCTGAGGCCGCATATCGCGAGGGACACTGGGAAACTTGGAAATTCGCACGGACTGCCTAGGAAAGACGCGACGATAGCTACGATGCCAATGAGGCGATTGCAACTTGCCAGTTCTTCATTCTCCTGCTTATCCATGATCATCAATTTTCTAAAATACCTTCCTTCAACTAACGCCGATCGGTTTTCCCTCTCCAACTTACCATAATCACGAACTGTGTGTCAAGGGCAAACTTGACCATTCACACTCGTGTCCGTTGTCTCGGTTGACTAAAACATCGTTATATTCTCGGAGCCAACCCTGTGTTTGTCTTCTGTGGTGCACTCTGTAGTGGCCTTAGTTGTTTATTGCTGACTATGTTAAAGTTCCGACTGCCATTTGTACTCTACTTGGTGTCAAACATTTGTGTGCCTAAACGGCTGCTCGAATCAGTAGGGATACCGACAAGCAACACGCGCACTTAAACGTACGACTCATGTTGTACATTCGCTTACCAATTCGTTGTGTTGTCTCGCCTTACTATTCGCTCGCTTGAACGTCAACTTCGCATGTCGAAAATATACGCCTTGTGTACTCATCGTGTTTCTACCGAACGGCTGTGCACGGTGCGTTTGCTACTGTACTATCAGGAAAAGTCCAAATGTGATATTTTGGCAAAGAATCTCGTGCGCAATTAATATTAATGTCTCACTTAATAAAAATTGTGATCATAAGACGCAACAGGAGTNAACATCGTTATATTGTCGGAGCCAACCCTGTGTTTGTCTTCTATGGGGCACTCTGTGGTGGCCTTAGTTGTTTATTGCTGACTATGTTGAAGTTCCGACTGCCATTTGTACTCTATTTGGTGTCAAACATTTGTACGCCTAAACGGTTGCTCGAACCAGTAGGGATACAGACAAGTAAAACGCGCACTCAAACGTACGACTCATGCTGTACATTCGCTTATCAATTCGTTGTGTTGCTCCGCCTTACTGTTCGCTCGCTTGAACGTCAAGTTCGCATGTCGAAAATATACGCTTCGTGTACTCATCGTGTTTCTACCGAACGGCCGTCCACGGTGGGTTTGCTACTGTACTATCACGAAAAGCCCAAATGTGATATTTTGGCAAAGAATCACGTGCGCAATTAACATTAATGTCTCACATAATAAAAATTGTGATCATAAGACGCAACAGGAGTCGGACTAACAGCATTTCAATGGGATTATCAGCTGGTTCAACGCCCATTTGCTCTCCACAACTAACGCATAGGTTGAAATTTATAGGTTCCATCACACATGAGAATTGGTAGGTCGATGACCAGGTGTGCTTGAGGCTGGGGAAAAAACACGAAGAGTAACTCAAGATTTGTGTATACAAATAACATATGAACTACTTATTGATCTGTACACAGGTTGTTTGTGGCAATCGGTAACCACGTTCAAATGGCCACCGTCCACTTTGGTGTGCAACCATACCGGGATAATCGGATTATTATAAGATGGCCTGCACACGGAGATAAATAACCAAGTAAAATATTTGCGGACGTAAGTTGAGGACTTCTCAAAATGTGCCTATCAGTCTTACACGGGTGACTGTATGCCAACTTGCCTTACGCAGATTGAAATTGTAGACACAAGTTTTAGTCAAGAAATCGGGAGAAAATCCTATTATCCGTCTGGTTTTAACTATCTTCGTTCCAAATTGCAAAATTGAAGGGCTGTGGGCTGCGAGAGTGCAGTTACTGTGTTCAATCATAATTGAGCTGACAAGGTGTAGTATCCGAGACACGTTTACCTCGCTGGATTTATTCAGCATCTGAGCTTAAATAATCTGAACAGAGTCCCGTTCAATATCATTTCGTTATTTGAGCGCCTGTCTCAACAAAAGAAGATTGACTGCAGGTGAGGTTCTATCGATTGAAACAATACAGAAATAGGCATCCCAAAGGATTAGTGGGGTTTGCTACCGACGCTTTCCACCATCAAAGTTCACTTTCATAAATCGCGTTGTGTGAGTAATTGTTCACGTTGACAGTGCTTTCAACTGGCTCAAGAGCTACACTGCAGACCATCCCCGTTCCCAACCGCGAACTACCTTTGAGGACATAAGGTAAATCCTACAGAATTCGAATGTAGAGTCAAATTCGTCAGACTAACGCCACAAAATTCGCTAAGAGTTTGTTCGTGAAACTAACTTTCTGTTCATACGTGCAACAATGTTTGCATAGTTCAACCCATCCTGGTTATGTTTATGTGCCCTTCTGTGTCCCCGTTCATCAACACCTAACATGCAACAGTTATGTCTAGTAAAAAAATTAGTAATCCGTGCAAATGACAGCAAATGTATTTGATGAGTGTTCAACTTCTCACTGTTGAGTAAGTTAACACTGAGTACCATGAAAACCAACTGTCTCGATTCAACCAGTGTGGATTAAGAATAAAACCAATAGTGACTGTGACCCACTTTCTATTTACTGACAGTGAACCATCAGATAGATTAGCAACGGTTGAACAAAGTCCCATTTCATGGATACCGTCTGCAAGTATGCCTGCGCTTTAATGATTACTCGTTGATTTGTTTTACAATTTGACTTCCCATCAACGATTTTCTCTCGGGCCTGTGATCAGGTCGAATTAGCTACGGTTATCGATTATCATGGCTTTCTGGATTGATTCCCTGGTATTATTATCAGATTTGTTACGAAAAATTGAGGAAACACCTCACAGATCGTTTAAAAAACCTATTCAATTTTCACGTAATTTTAGCAAGTTTTCAAATAGATCGTACATGTTGTTACTCCAAAATTCATTTGCATTTCACGGCTCAGCTCGATGCTAATTGCATAATTAATATTTGGTGGCAAATGGTTTAGCGGTTCCATTTTATTCGGTGAGCTGAAATAATGAAATGTCATGGATTCACTACAGTCCACCTTATGAACAGCTTCTTGTAGACAACGTATCATTAGTCTGTTGACGACAATTTTCCGTTTTGCTTATTACAAATTATGGTGCAGATTGTATTGGTAGAATAGGGTGTAAATGCAATCGGGAGTTTGGTTTACTTCAGAAGACTGAAACGGTATTTTGCTATCAGTCCATTTCGCGTCGACGGATTAGTGCATTTACGTAATTTCGTGTACACTAGATCACAGTTAACGTAACCAAATTTAGGTGGCTAGACTCAACTCTGGATGCGCTACAAAACGAAATGATCGCGATGCTGCCCGCCTCACAAACTCAACTGTACACTTTTCATGTCTTTTCAAAACAACTGTGCTCATTATTGACACCAAGAAATGATTATGAGCTCGAGTGGTTTATTTTAAAGGCACCCGAAAAAATGGTATGAGCCAATCTTGGTGAATGCTCGCTTGAATACGTTTTGTATTTATAAGAATGCAAAAATACTACTGACTGTTGATCTTTCTTGCTTCCTGATAGAATAATCAGAGACGATTAGGTATGTACACCACAACATGCTCACCGGTTCAGCCCTTCGTGAAAATTTCGTTTGCTTGTCGATGGCATCTTACAAGTATAGTTTGATTTGTTATTAATCACACTCCGTTCAGTATTATCTGACCGACTGAGCAGTGTGAAACCACGTAGACGCAAACTCCCCATTGTTATTCAAATGCTTCTATTTACCGGATGTTTCCGGGCTACAACAAATTGGTGATATTCGTACTGACCAGTGCAAATTGGGTTGGTCGTACTACCTGGTGCTTATCAATGGAATCAATGAACATCATCCTACGTGGGTCGGAGCCGGTTTCATAGGTCAGTTAATAGAGCCCTCGCCACACATCCTACCGACATCAACCACCGTGTAGACTTCATCGAATCATTTCAGGTTGTCCACAGTGTTGCTAGTACTCAATATGAGACAGTCTGTCAGCGCGTTTTGGTTACTGCCTGATCAAACGCAACCATTTCCCACAAACCCAACATATGCTGCCACAGCTTTTGTTGGATAATCTGCATACATTCAGGAAATCCCTCGTCTGGGTGTATCTTGCCAAAAACTACAGAAGTCTTATGACCAATTTCTCCGGTGAACAAAATGCGAACAAAAGCTAAACATTCATGTCGGGACTCCTAAAACCACCCGGTGCATAGCTAGTTCGCTCTTGAACTTATGAGGCTACGTGCACTACGCACGATAACTCTTCTGTTTCACGCGGAATTACTACCATGAAGCGCGCGAATACTTAACCAAGTATTGCAAACCCGACATGTTTTCATGTGGGCTTCACGCAGACAACAGAATGCTTGCTGGCGAGGATAATAACGAAAACCGCCAGCACGGGTTTCGGTTAAATTGCAATGGGACGGACATCAATTTGCAGGGTATTGTGCAGTGGAACTGTCATTTTCCGGAATTATACCGACCATTAGGAATAACGCATTACGTATTGTGTTATGCAGATCTAGTATCAACGCAAGAGTTTCAGCTCCACTCAAAGCAGACTAAAGTCCCGGTTGATTTGTATACCAAGAAAACCGAAATGGTCTGTTCGTACACCCTTTATCAGAACCACGATCATGATGTCATGGATCAACAGTGTTGACCACTGCGTAGTTGACCGCGTATTAGGCAAGATTGGGTTATTAAATCTACACAATCAGCCACGTTCGCTTGTGAGTAGTGATCAGACTACATGTTTATTACCAATGGGAGACGCACTGTTTGTTACCTCTAGTCGGTAGCACCGTGATTAGAAATTCTAAGATAGGTCAAAATCATCCTTCTCCATAGGCCTGATTGGAGATAGTAAACGATTGGATATTTCGAGACCCCTTGGAATTCACAATCGTGTCATTGTCATTAACAACTCTCGGGGCAGTTCCCGAGCAAATATGTCTGAGTGTGCAGATATTATAATTTGATGTTGCCCTATGTGAAGTCAGCTGCGCAGTGGTCAACGGGATTCTTTCACGAAAACGTGATCAAGAACTGGTTAATTCGAGTGACACAGACACGCATTGCTGACACGCTCTAACCTGAGAAAACTCGAATCTGTTACATCGATCCGAAAGAGCCCAACGGGAAGTCTGTGTGAATGCGACAGCTGTGATCCACTGGGAGATGTTCTACTTGGAACTAGCCAAACCTTCGACTACTCGTTATTAGCTTCATGGTGTACATGTTTTCATACCTCATCTGAAACCGTATGGCCTGCTGTTCAATTGCATGTGTCTGACAATCGACAACTCTGTTGGCCTCGCTGCTTGACGATCTGATATAGGTGTGGCATTTTGAAAATATTCGCAAATCGTACTCGCCTGACTGAAGCAAGCGTGAGGTTTATCAATGTACACGCACGATTGGGATTTCCTGCGCAACACCTCTAGTCTGCAACATGCGAACATACTTAACTGAGGGCGTGAGTGGATCAATGAAACCATGGTTAGAGTATGTCCCAGTTAATCAAGGACACGTGCTCAACGACTTGCAGATCAATCCCTCGGTGACGTTGAGCTGATGGGGTGTCTATATGTGATTTTGTGGAACCAGTGGAGAGCACACCAATATGTTGTTTGCCAAAATCGTCAGCACCCGGTCTATTCTAGTGGGTAGTCCTACCAGTGTAAAGCAGGGAAGAAACTGCCGTGTTGGATTCTACTGAGGAGAAACACACTGTGCTAGGTGGAATTTAGACAAACTCAAAACCTCTTAGTGAGATCTCTTGATGCTCACGTTCATCGACACGATCAATAGTGTCCAGTCACTGATCATACAGCCTCAAAAGTATGATCACCAGTGTTCTTCAACCGGAAATTTGTTCGAGCTCCTCTCTTCACAGGCAGTGAATATTTCGTGCAACCTCGAATTGGGGTTATCCACCTTGATCGTCTAGGTTCACTGGTGAAGACATACCTGTCAGACGTTGATAAAAATGTCTAAAATAAACTGGTTAGAGTGCGATCAGGCTTCGAAATTTCCGAGGGTGATTCCATCCGCTGACATTTGCGGTTAAGTAGGAAGCCGTCATTGCCTGATAGACGCGGGTGGGGTAAGTGTGACATAAAGTTCAACAACGTCAACGTCGACCTCAATGTAAGTAAAATCGTGTGTGTGTAACGCCCGTGGAACAGCGGTAAGCCTACTCATGGCTTCATCAAATAAGCAACCGCAGAGCAGCCAGGCAGACGGGAGATGGTGGGCAGGCTGGTCTGATAATTGTACGACAGACTATAGTGCACCTTGTTCCATACGGGTTTTACCGAGCTTAATGTAGTCAAGTCATCTGTTGACGACATCCCAAGCCAGCTGTCAGCACAAAGGGATGCATCGCCGCCCTTCTCAAAACAGTCGGCGTAGAGGTATATAGTCATAGGTTATATATCGTTTTCCTCTCCTCACGAACTCCTGCCATACACCAGGTTTACATTCCACTACAATGAACGGTCCCAGCTGGTCACATACCATTTGCAACTTCATTCTTCTGATCGCACGAGTATGGAAACATGCGACGGTAGTCCTAGCAATGTATCCTTTTTTGAGTCTACCTCTAGGCGCTTGGGCCCTTGTGTATATACCATTCTAAAAGGCTGATCGAGCAGTTCAATGTGCGTTCTGATTCGAACAACTACTGTGCAATCAACGTCGTTGAGTATTGGATGCATCAAACTAACGGGAATCCGCCAGTTCTACCAGAATTTGCACAGATATATTTGGGAGACAGTGACGAATATACGTTCATTCTGTGAGTTAGTCGTGTCCTCGTTTCACTACTGTCATGTTGTGTTTGCGTTATCCTTTTCAGTGGAACTCAACCAGCTGGGCACGCTTCGGTGTGGTTGTACGTTTACATACTAAGTACCGCTGGGTATGTCACTGCGATTCAGGTCCTCATTACAGTTGTCAGCTCTCGTTGAGTGTTTGGGCTCCAGCCTATCACATTCCGTTGTCTAACCCACCAACAGAGGGAGCTTAGTTACTTTGCTGTGACACGGTTAATAAACTAATCAAGCTTTGTACGCACATTCAGGAAGTGTGGCTCACGTTATAAATGTGATTGAGGAATATTTGTATCACCGTATAGTGTGAGTGGTCAGAAAATCTTCGTCCGTTCCATTAAAACAATTAGAATACACAATCCATTTAATGTTCTCCGGGGTGACATGCCCTACATTCTGATCACAAGTGGGCATGTAACTAAATTTAAAAAAGTCAAATTTTCACAAGCTGCAATTCATGGCTTACGAGTTTGAGCAGCATGACAACCAACTGAAAATCAACATATACAAATGCCGACAATCATGCCGGCCCCTGAATCGACGCATATCGTTTTCAGCATACAATATTGGATTGTGACACTCAGTAGCTAAGGCCTAAGGAAACTGCTGTATGCGTTTCCGGCTGCTCCGAGTAATCACAAAGACTATTCCAGGAACTGTGATTCTGTGTCGAGTTGCCCCTCAAAAGATCCACAATGGGTCTATTTCCTTGTGGTTTGACCAAACAGCAGAATATATTTTTATAGCTACAGGATACAGCACAACAGAACAACTCAGTGAGAATCACTGTTTGATGATTGCCCAAGATAAATTTGAAATATACAGGTATAGTTGTGAAGATTGTAATGCATGACACAAATATTGATCGAGTATCGTGGTTTGAATGAAGGGGAGTATTTAAACAAAGGTATATGTGCTCATTTAATCAGCAGCAGGATTATGCACACACGTAGGAAAAATGTGGCTGCGCGCAACACAATGTCAAATGACACGGGTGTTTCACACATTGAGACGTGTTCGACATAATACACTCCGCCTAGTCAATGGTGACACACCAATGACAATTCTACGTGAAAATTAGTTGTTCCAGTGATGTTCCGGTTACTGATCCCACAAAATACGCTGTCACCGAGTCTACCCTATTGCATAATTCGACAACTTACCGAGTCAGATCGATCATTTATTTAAGTGTTCCGAGCAAACTGGGAACACATCACTTTGAATTTGACTGAAGAGTCTCTTGACAGCTTCAGCAAATTTACCGAGATAGCTGACCGGTTACATTAGACACATACAGATAGGGACTATCGATTGGTGTGTGACTCTGCACATCGATGGAACTAAACACTACATCAACTTCCTTTGGCTTACTGGCAATCGCTGTACCCCTTCGAATCACTTTTTATGGGGAGAAATGTTTGTTTTATGAAAAGCTATGACCGCAATATCTGTCAAGGAATTACGAGTTGCAGTTTGAGTGATGTGAAATATAAGAGGAATGAGATTTCACCCATAGCGCTATTCTGGCAGGTACGCTTTCGGTTTTCCTACGCCACAAACGTGATTTCAGTTAATCATTTACAATCGTACGGACTGGCCGACAGCAAGATGCATTTACACAATTCAGTGGTAATGTCACCATTTTGATCACCCATATGCACCGTCACACCCAACAGATATTCCCACTCAGTTTATCTCGCTTCTCTATTTCGCTTGAATTGTTCGCCGACGAATCGCTCGTGCGGTGAAGTATCACTGCACCCGGACTGCCAATTTTTTAAAGCTCCAAGTTGATTCCTAAATCATATGTGAAGATTGGTTATCCGGTGTATTCCAACTCTGCCTTCGGATGCTACCTTCCAACCTGACTGCATCCCCTCAAACCCTAACTTCGACCACCCCAACTTTAAAGTATACTTGCAGTTGGAGTTTCTTGCGATTTTATAAATCCGGCACATTCACAAGGTCGTACCACATTGCTCACTTCAACGGTGATACTGACTAGGAAAGGGGCGCTCCCATCTGTTCCCCTCTGGTTCCCTCTATTCCCAATTGTCTGTAACACTGGTGATAATTTTCACGGGAAAATCGACAACTAGTTCTGACTAGTCGCGAGAGCATTCTGGTCTAACATCAGTCGTGCAATGAGGTAGACTAGAACAACCAGTGACATTCAGGCTTCTCCACAAACTTTTGAGTAATGAACTAGTAGCTAGCGTTCCAAAATTGACGCCATTGAATTTTGATGTTGTCTATCGACCTGGTAAAGACAATCGAGCGGCAGATGCACTCTCGCGAAATTGTTGCGGGGCTTTAATGAAAAATATCGACTTGAAAGCACTACGTGAATCGCTTTGTCATCCTGGCGTTTCTCGTTTGATGCACTTCGTTCGCGCCAGAAACCTCCCCTTTTCTGTGGAAGAAGTTCTAGGCGTTGTTGCCAAATGTTGAATATGCTGTGCAATTAAACCTCGTATTTTGTCGAAAGCTCGAGGTAAACTCATAAAAGCCACACAGCCATTCGAAAGTCTGTCGACTGATTTTAAGGGTCCCCTTCCACCAGTAACCCGCAATCGTTATATATTAACAAAAACAATTATTGATGAATATTCTCGATTTCCTTTTGCTTTAGCATGTCCTGATCAGACCAGTGAGACCGTCATTAAATGTTTTCGTCAGTTGTTCTCGTTGTTTGGTACTCCGGCCTACGTTCATTCTGATCGTGGATCGTCATTCATGTCGTCAAATGTTCAACAGTTTCTTCACGAAAGGGGAGTCGCGACAAGTAGAACAACACCATACAACCCCCAGGGTAACGGGCAAGTAGAGTGTTTGAATGGAGCGCTTTGGAAAACTGTGTTGCTCGCCCTGAAATCTCGTAACTTGGCCATCAATCAATGAGAAGTTTTTCTTCTTGATGCTTTGTACTCCGTCAGAAGACTCTTGTGCACCGCAACTAGTGCCACACCACTTGAAAGATTACTCCTCTATAACCGAATGTCGACCTCCGGAACAACCTTCCCGATGTGACTCACTAAACCTGGACCGGTGTTGTTTAAGAAGAATGTCAGACAATCTAATTATGATCCACTCGTCGAAAAAGTTGAATTACTTCAATGCAATCCATAGTACGCGTACATACGCTTTCCTAATGGCATGGAAGGGACAGTTTCTGTTCACCAACTGGCCCCCAAAGGAGAAGTCATGTCTGAGACCCCTTTGCAAGGATTATCGACACCTCCGATCGAAGAGACCTCATTTGTACCCCTTGATTACGTCCCTATCACAGAGCAGCATAACAGCATTCCCTCAGCTGACATACACAACACTGAGGCATATGATTCCCCCAATAACGGTCACCCGCGTAATCTTGAAACGTTAATCAAACAACAACAGCGTGTTCATCCATATTGTGTGAGTAACAGAGACGCATGAAACAATTGCACATTGACGCTCGCTACCAAATATTGTTTTGCCGATCAGTGTATCCATGTTCAATTATTCTCTTGTAACCTACTATTTTTGTCTGCTCACATTTTTTGGTGGGGGAGAATGTTATAATCGATTTACGTTTTCCTTTTCAGTTGTCATACGTAAATTGTTAGACGAATGAAGCCTATCATACGGGCCTTCTACTCTTCTGTTTCTGACTCAAGATTGTTCGTTTGTGCCGTCGAATCTGATTGTTTACCACAGATAGTGTTGGTAATTTTGGACCTCCAGGTAAGTCCATCGATTTAATTAGAAGGTTACAGGTGGGTTAAGGTATAGTCGTGTGGATCACCTCTGACGGTTTTGACTGTCCCAGCTGACAGCGCCCCAGCTCTAACGCAATTTATATTTGAACGCAATGTTACCAGTTGCACCTTGGAACTCGGCAGACGGCGTTGAGGTTGGATACCGCATGGATGGCTGCTCGATGAATAGTTAACGTTCCTGGGGCCCAGCTCGGCTACTTACGTCGACAATAAACGTGCTGTGGTTTGCAGATGATGGCGCGTCAGTTGCACATAATGAAGGTGAACTTGAGTAATTGACGACGGCTTTTGCTGCCACGGTATCTGGATTTAGTCCGGATATTAACACATCAACTTATTTCCTTCCTTCCATTTGTCTCCGAGTGGAGATGTTGTGCCTACACTTGAAATCTAAACCAACAAGGAAATTGTGATTAGGTGCACAGGCTTTTGCTATTTGGGTGTCAATCTGTCGACTGATCTAACCATGAACTGTGGGCTGCAAGCCCGTGTGGCGGAGGCCAGTGTTGCTTTCGGAAGTATTGAAAAATGTGTTTGGAAAACCAAACTGTTCTTTTCTTTCTCAACGATGATTTCTTCGCTGGTGTAGGCATCATCATCATAGACAGCAATACATTAGTGGTTCACATTAATGCTTAACTGCCACACAACCATGAAGAAACAGCAAACGCTATATAAAAAGAGAGAAGGAAGAAGGAAGGGGACAGAAAGGGACCTCACTACTGGAAAATAACTACGTCCATATTCAAACATTCAACATCAAGATGCCTACACCTTGCAAACAAACAACCGAGTTGCAAATGAGAGTAAGGCGTCATCAGCAAGACAGCTTCCTTACGGCTTTCACTGTCCCGCATCATTAAATGCACTCACTTCACAGACAACTCGACCAAACAGCGACAACATTCATGCTACTGAGCTCGATTGGCCGCCATCTCACCTAAAGTCTCCAGCCACCGACTCTGTGAGTCGCGAGGGCCCCAGCATTCGATCACTGATTGTGGTTACACTACCATTCTGCGTATACGCTGTTTCCATGAGCTTCCCTCCAAATGATAAACCACCTTGAACATACGCTTGATTAGTACGTTTATTAGGCCGATTCATTACGTAGTCCGGCTACAACCTCGAAGATGAAAGGATAGGAACAAAATATGGGGGACATCGGGCAGCGCCACAATAAAACACCATAAGGTATCATAGCAGGCACATAAGTAACAAAGTAACCAGAACCATCAGGGATCAAGACCTCAACGAGTAAAGAGAAGGACGATATCCTTGCAGAGAGTCAGCAACCAGGACGAAGTTTAGAGGAAAAGTATCATTTCCTCAAAACACACTCTGTCGAGAACCATGGTATTGTCGCGCACGAGGAATGAGCCGCACCAGACCAGTGAGCAAACGTTTACGACCCTCTACCGATATGGTTGCAGAGCTCCCAGTCTCCAGATTGGTTCAGAAGTTGCCGTTGCCGGGTATCTGGCCTCGACGGCATGGAATAATGGGTTCAATGGAAACTGATTTTCTACTAGTCCGAAGTCCTCGAAATGGACTATACGGGGTCGGTTCCTGTGGCGCACCTGAATACCGCACCGAACAGAAGCACCAAAAAAGAATGCAAACAGGTAGTTTGATTGAAACTCCGGTATAGTGAGGATGACCTGGGCCAACTTACTCAAATATGGGCAGGTACGGCAGCTGGGCGTCGAACTGGCAACGGTGTTATTGATAGTTGTAGTTTTGATCATTGGGCTGCCGTGAGTAACGTAATAGGCAGCCGAGGCTGTGTAGTTGCATATTCATCAATGGGAGTCATATCTAAATTCCACAATGGCAGTCCCGGAAACTGCGTCGGTTTTGATTTCTGTCCGATGTGTGTGTTGTTTTCCAGTCCATTATTAACGATTCCTAACACTGTTTGTAACAGCTCACCGGCGAAAGACGCGAAATTCAATGGATGATGTGGTGAGGAGATTGGAAACAGTCAGTAATTTTGTGCTTCTCTCTCGCGTGGGGTCTCGTAACCTACCTTGCTTCTAAATGGGTTGAAAACAAGGTGGCTATGATCGTACAGAATTTGCTTGCAATTTACGTGAGATCTGCCGTCTACGAATTGAAGATGGTTAACAAAAGGTTCAGTGTCTTATAAATGCCACCTAACTGTTCCTTGCAACAGGCCTATTCTTTTCTGGACTTAGATGTGGGGATGTGTCGATTGAGCCATACGTCTGATCTCTCCATTTGGGCTAGGCACCATCACAGACAACAACACATCAGTGGTTCACACTGATGCTTAACTTCCACACAACCATGAAGAAGAAAAAGCATTCTGCATAGGAAGAGGGGAGAAAGGAAGAAGGGGACGAGAAAGAATTTAACTACTAAAAGTAGCCTTGTGTGTATTCAAACATACAAAATCAACGCGCCCACATCTTGTAAACGAACAACCGAGCTGTAAGTGGAAGTGAGACGTCATCAACAAGACTTTACGGCTTTCACTAACCCGCCTCATTAAGTGCACTCACCACACAGACAACTCGAACAAACAACGACAACATTCACACCATTGCGTCTACAGTCACCGACTCTGGAAGTCGCAAAGTCCCCAGCCTGGCAGGCGAACTCGACCTACAGTGGCCAGTACCTTCGTGAACGATTTCATTTCTCTACGCCAGATCACCATCATTCCACCCCGCACCCTACGCCAGTCGGCCGCAGCGTCAACAGAGAATCCTCGATTTGGCAGACGACTAACTGGCATCCTTAATACATGGTCTAGCCATCGAAGTCTGTGCAAACGTAGTGATTGGACAGAAGAATTCGTTTGACAATCTGTGTCAAACACCCGCTTCCTAACCTCTTTGTCGCCAACTCGCTGGTGCCACCCGATAGGAACGACTGAATGTACACACAGGTGGTCAAATACCTGAAGGCCGCTCACGCCTACTACCTGAGCGGACAAGTCTCGTTACCGCAAAGTAATACAGCCCTCACTGTTGTCTGATACAAACGACTGTTAAGCATCAGACAGATACCCCTCTGTCACCATAAGTGCACCCAGATTAGCAAAGTCCGTTCTAGCTTTAGTGGTTCGCATTTCCATTCCATTCGCATGCTGCATTGCATTGTAACCATACGGACTTGAATCCTGATCCACGTTCCTATAATGTAACCGTGTTGATCACCAACCTCACATTAGGCGCGACCGAACTGTCATCGCCAAATTCCTAGCCCCATTTGCTGATCAAATTGTCCGGTCACTTCAAGGGGAAATACAGTGTTTGTTCTGCTAATTTCAGGCAGTGATCTCACAGTCAGCGCTACTAGGCCGTGTAAAAAAAAACAGAACTTGCGATCAACTTATTTTTTAACGTGAAGTGGACGGCATTTCATTCGGCATAAGCATAAGTAGGGTTGGACGTTCAAGAAATGTTGTTATTGTGATTATTATTACACCGTCTGCGGTCTGTACAGATAACTGAAGAAGCGATTACGCTATATTTAGATTACCGCTACGGTAGTTGGAACATTTTTCAGGTTTCAGAATGGTTTCTGTCATGACTGTTGGAGATCGGGTTGTTTTTCTTCCATGCATGTACATAATTACGACAAATGGTGGGGTTGACAGTCATTTGATATTGCAATCTGTGTGTTACTGACCCTTGTATTCAACTAGATACGAATGTTCAATATTTAAAGGGCCAATCTGCATGTTCTATCTCTAACAGAGTGGTAATCGTCAGTACTTGTAAGCGGAGATCGTGTTAAAATTTCGGGTTGTTGCAGCACGAGCCCCCCTATACTAAATTAAGTGCTTTCTGGTTCACTAATCGGCGGTATAATTTATCTGATCATTAGCTGTACACAATAGCTTGGGTTTTGTTTATTTTTTCTAGTTCATGCAATGCATGAGTGAGGAGATTCTACCACGTTATAGAATGATAGTTATTAGCCGTCAGTATCAAAAGTTTAGGTGCAATTACAGGACCCCATAAAACGCACACTTGTTAGATTCGACTGCGAGTAGAAACGGGAAGGCGGAACAGTTTGCGTACTGAATATATGATCGCCATTTTAATTCATACAGCGAAAGAAAAAAACAAAAGAATGATAATTTTTTCAAACAGCAACCAATAGTTGTATGAAAGCATATTGGACTTGCCTGTACGAAAGCATCCCCACCTACCTGTTTTTCATGGTCCACGTTGAGTGTGTGATTA
>QNGE01008167.1:4094-18495 GCA_008508345.1 Paragonimus westermani
CTTGCGGATGATGTGGCCACACATGGTTCATTGGATAACTTTTCTGCTTTTCCGTTTGAGTCTTTCATGTACAGATTGAAATCTATGCTGCACGGGCCGACGCGTCCAGTGAGACAATTGTACAAACGTTTATTAGAAAGGTCTGCTGCTGCTCCTGTCGAAGTCGTTCATTCTGATGTTGGTACACCCATCAGTTGTCCTGCTGTACCTGGATGCGCGATGTTAATGAAGGGTTCCGTTTTGTTTACAACCACTCCCCCGAACAATGTGGCTCTCATTAATGATGTTCCCTGCATAGTTGTCGACATAGTTAACCCTAATTCTGAGGATTGCACTGTGAGTTACCGCCCCTTTACCACGCTCCTACCTCTCTTCACCCACAGTTTCTCCTCTCACTATTTGCATATGTACATTGTCAAAGATTTATCATCAGACATTTTAACAGCAAGTGCGTCTCGTGTGTACACAGTATTCGGTGGACAATGCCAGCCATATAGAATCCTCTTGACCTGATTAAAGTAGAGAACATATAAGTAGGAAACACCTTTTACTAACACAGGAGAAAATCGCTCGCGTACCTCCAACATGTGATCAAATAGTTTTTTGCCATAGCCCCGTCTTTGCATTGAATCGTGGATGTAAAAGTCCAAAATGCACAGTGGTTCCAGTTCGGTGCATACACCTTGATTATCGTGCATAAAAAGGCGCTTTTCGCCCGTCTTCAGTATGCCTAACACTCTAGAATCTTGAAATATTTGGTGATAAGAAACACTCACTGATTTTCAACGCTTGATGATAATATGTATAATCTGTGAGAAGAATTTCTGAACTTCTGAGATGAGGTTACAATTCGTGGCAGGTTTTGTGCCTAATAATAAGCAGTTATAATAAGACTACTACCAAAGCAGAGAATTCACCCATTCGATCGATGACGTCAGGAAGGAACTCACTGATAGTCGCACCTTGCACGTGTCTCCTCCCGCAGTTGCGTAAATCTTCTGACCTAATACACACAATCTCTTCCGGAAATATATTTTTGACTTGAAAGTTGACGTTCATAACGTCGTTAGGGTTTACATAACGCGCTGTTGCTGAAATCGACTTTCATTATGACGTTTGCTCACCCAAACAAAAATCCTTAAAACATTTTGGTCCTAAGTGCCACGACAAAGGTCATAAATGCTCGTTTCTTTTGTAATGCACAACCGAAACCAGCGAGTGTGCACGAATTGAATTCGATTTGTGTAACGGGGCGTGCTGCTGTGTTGGCGGTGCCGTTTTAGTTTGTGTTTGTGTAAGTCGTGTGCATGGCTTACCGGGCCTTCGGATCATGCTTGTTCATATTGTTGTTCTTTTCAGAACTGTGGTTCGAACACTAACTTCGGAAGAACGCTGTCCCCTGGTGCGTCCACGTTACCCGAAGGTTGGTTTGCGAAGTCACGGGTATTCAAAGTGGAATCGGCTGGCGTGCATGGTACACTTTGTTACTAACAGCTGGTTGACTGTATATACATCAGATATGAATATTTCACTAAGTCGAGTCATTTCACAAGACTCACCGCAGTTGCCAGTGCTGCAGTGATTATTACACGAGTTTGACAAGCGCGCCTTTCACACGCTTTACAGAGTCTACATAAGACCATTGCTCGAGTATGCCAATCAAGTCGTCTACACCGGTTTGAAGAAGGACATACTCGCCATTGAACGTGTCCAGCGAGTAGCCACCAAAATGGTCACTGGCTTGCGGCATCTATCCTACGAGTCTCGCCTTGAAATTCTCGATCTTTATCCACTTGAGTTTCGTAGACTCCGCGGCGACTTAATTCTTACACACTTTCTCTTTAGCACAGGACTCGTGCAACAATTCTTCACCCTAGTAAGTGATAACAGTCGAAGAGGCCACGACAAGAAGCTCTATAAGCTTCGACCTCGGACCTTCCTAAGACAACAGTTCTTCTCTTATAGGGTTATCAACTACTGGAACGACCTACCACTAGAGATTGTTAGCTGCTCTTCTAAAGACCGTCTCAAAGTGTTATTGGATTCCAACCTACTTAATAAACCGTTAAATTATTAATTTATCCTGTTTGGCTAGATTATTATTTTACTCTGTTCTTGGTACTTTCTGTAACCCCCAAGAGCGGTGCTACACCCCGTTTTCAATGACTGCCTTTTAGGTCAACAGAAAACCGCCGGACATCGAAACGAACAAACTGACTGGATCCGGGTAGATTGGGCCCCCAGCCTCGAACCCGTGTACAAATCGCTGAAAATCGCTGAAATCGCTGAGGCAGAGACCGTAGTTACCCGAATTCAGTCGGTTTTTCTAGCTCAGTTTCAAGCGAGTATGTGTTGATCTGACAGGCAATCGGCAAGAGACCTTTTTTCTTCCAACTAGCGGTTAATCGTATCATGATTAACCTATAGTACAGTGGGAACAGTGATGTTCCAGATATTCGGGTCATCAAAGTATGGAACGGCTCTGCTAGATATATTGCTCAAAAGGTCTAATGTCGATAAAAATCAACAAAAATCTGAAAGATGGAGGCAAAAAGTCGATCCGGTTTCAATTCTCGAAGTTCCACTCGCAAGACAGAAGGCAACTCTGCAAAGAACCTCTCTTTAACCATCGTCGGCTTACAGTTTGTTGTCCAGTGGACCACGCGAGACATGTTTGGAAGCCTTTATAAAGTCGAGAAAGATAACATCTGAGATGAGGCCGTTGCCCATGATCTGCTTCAGACTATCCGCGAAAATGAGCATATCTGTTATACACGCGGTTTCGGAGGGAAGCCATGCTAGGTGGCGTGAAAATGGCTGGATGAGAAATGTTGAAGGATGGCACGAGTTCTCAGGCGTTTTTTGCCCTGCACGGAAAGTTATTAAGGCTGGTTTACCTGTATCTAGCCGGGGGCGTCGGTGGGTGTGAATTTCCCCCCTTTCCACGCTCTAGGGAGAAAGCCAGTCTAGAGTGTCTGTCTAACTAACGTATGAGAAGGTTCCGCCAGACTGAAGGCTGATCTTTTTATTTTTCTGGGATGGGTCTTGTCGCGAACTAAAGCACTGTATAAATTAACCCTGAATAAAAGGACGCCAACACGTAGCGCGAGAAACCTGGCGGTAGCGGTGATGGCCGTAAGTTTTGTAGCGTGAGAGAGGATGCCACGTTGGTGGAGCGAAGTTGTAGACTGTCGAGTAGTAGTTCCCGAATAACCTGACCGCAGCTGGGGGGACGTATGAAATCTACCTGTCTGTCAGTCGCAAATAAAGAGCTAGAAGTTCACTTTTTTCCACTCATTGCATCTGCTTACCTAAGAAGTTTCGTTCCTGCGGGCTTTGAGGGGCACCTTTACTCCCACGAGTTCGGTGCGCTCGCGGACGTCCCATCCACGAGTTTTTTGAGCAATGTGGAATGCACTCAGACCCTCCGAGTATTCGGTGGGCTTACGCTGTGCGAATAAGTGAGAATTTTTCTTGAGGAAACGACGTATTCTTTGCGGAATGGGTCCACGAACAGAGGAAGTGAACAGTTTAAGCGGCACAAAGAAGTCGTCCGCTTTCCGAATTGTGCTTTGAACCACACGGTAGTTTGGCTCCACCGAGTTTTAATGGAGAAGAGGTGTACCTAGGTAGTTCTTCAGGCTGTAAAACTAGCCTGACTGACTCATGGAACTATGGATTTCTTTGCTGGTTGTTGTGACCAGCAGCGAACGCGATCAAAGATGGGCAGAGAATGATAACTCTGTCCCGCAGGTTACCCGGAAATTGGTTTAAATATCCCTGCTGCTATTGTCTACCGATATTTTCACTCTCTTAGTGCCCACTGCAACAAAATATCGTACACGATCACCGTTATTCGTTAACGAATAACATACTACTTTATCAGGTGTTGTATTAATTGTGTTCACTGCTTTTTCTAGCCCCGTTTCTTCTTTTCCGTCAACGCCTGTCGTTTTTTCGCAGACCCCAGACTCAGCATCATTAGTGATTAGGAGGTATTGAGTGTTTGTGGCCAAGTAGGCTGCCACATGACCGTTAGGTAAGGTATGCACTGCCAGACGCGCCTACACTGGCACCACTTAAAGTGCATTGGCCTCAAGAGCGACCAGTACGCGCTGTTCATTTCTTCAAGAAGACCACTCATCTACGTGAGCCGTCTTTCTTAAGAAGGCTGCGCCCAATCCGAGGTCATGCTCGTCCGGCTGCTCGCAAGCCTCGACACGCGTGAGCGCAACTGTAAGGCGTCCAAGAATGCCAACGCACTACAGATGGCCACGGTAGAAGGAGCTTTGGCTAAAACACAGGGAGCTTTATCTGACGTGAAGTCAGAATTGAGCTCGCTGGATGAACATGTTGCACTCGCCCTTTCAGGTGTTGCGGTTGCTCGTAAGGCAATGGATTTTTCACAGCTCAGACTTAGGAAGCTTCAACGAGCTCGAGGACGGGGTACATCGGAAGAGGGAGATTGTTACGAGGGGAAGATTTTCGATCACGTTCTCTCCAGGAGGATAAGGGAATCAGTACTATACGTCCCCCTCCCTCCAGAGTAAACAAACATGTTCTCTTTCACCACACTTTGGCTCACACCACTCGCACTTCTTGTGACGTTACCGACAAAAAGTAGCACTGAGGAAGTACTGGACAAAGTGGCTGAAGCGAAGGAAGGTCATGCTATCCTTAAATGTGTCTTGTTGGGATGCTCATTACAGGTGCGTCAGAAGCGCGCCCAGCCTGCTAGAACAAGATCGATCATCAAGGTTGACCTCAAGTTTCAGGTCAACGTAGAATTCCTTCTCTCCTCTCCAGAGGGTGCCAGTGCTATTTGATGGATCAGCATAGACATACTCATCAGAAGCGGCTGACCCCATCCATTTGAATGGTTGCTCGTTTGTAGAGCTGCACTGGTCTAAAGGAGTAGCCCTCATAGGTGGTACGGACTACCACTCTTCTCTTATACACCTGGTCACTCCACCTCAAAAAGGTCCGCTAAAACACATTCCATCCCTAAGCTTTATAGCCCAATTAATATGCTCGGTTCATCTCCTGCATCCAAAAATGTTTATGCCTGGTTCATTCTAACCATTATTTTCTAGGCTGGATTGAGGTCACTTCATCTCAAGTTCCCCTGTGATCTGAAACTCCACCCGAATTATAGAAGGTGCAAAACTTCGAATCATCTACCAGAACTTCTGAACTCGGGTCCCTACTGAGATTGCTTTTCCAAGCTCTACGGTCTCTTTGTGCACTTAGCCAAACGAGGAAGTAGCCATTAATTGCATGTACACTAACTGTCTCAGCCTTTTGAAATAACTACCAGAAATCAAGCAGTTGGTCCACAACACCAAACCTCACAATCTTGCTTTGGAGAGACATAGCAGCACGCGGATTTCAGTGATAACAAACCGCATGTTTCCATGTGCTATCTGTCCCAAATGGACTCCTCCGTGGACGCATCGCCAGAAGCTGCCAGTGCCAGCCGTCGCAGAGGAATTTACCTCCTTAGAGTAATGCGACATACTGTGGATCAAACTCCAACTCTGCAGTCGTGACACGCTCTATTTAGGTTTTTTTACCGCACGCCATCTTGTAGCACGTCCACAGGAGGACTGACTTCGGATCTTTGAAAACCTTGACTATATTGGTTCATGAGAAAGTCTGGACATAACATGCCAAACTACCTACAAGGCACTTCCCAGGACAGACATCCTCTTTGATCTGGTTATCACGATTGAAGTTCACCTGGTAGATATGGTGGTCATCAAACCACCGCTTAGGCATAGTGACCACAGTATACTAGCCTCTGACTTTTTCTGTTACTGGCTCAAAATGCTGAAACGAAGACTTCATTCCGGAACTTCCGGAGAGCAGACTTCAACGCATTAAAACATTCTTGAGTACACTCAGTCTTACATCTGACAGTGTTAAATCGTCCCACACGGATAAGGAGAACGAGTTGGTAAGACTCAAGTACAAGGTGTATCGATTGGTTACGCGGTACAGGCATATAAAGAAGGAATAACCCAAGACAACCGATCAATAACAAACTGGCGAATCGGCAAGCACTAGTACACGTGATTGGTTAGTTTGCAGCATGACTTATCTGGCATAAGTTAGGACGCGTGATTGCGTGGGTGTGTAAGCGCGAGACTGCCTGTCCGATTCCGATCCATCACACAGCGAACTCGAACTACGCTTCTTTCAAAGCTGCCACTCACGAGGCTGATGAGGCATTCGTTCCTCGAAAATTATGTTGGCTCTCCTTTCGTGCGCTGCTTCTGTGAGACAAACGTAGTCTCCGTGAAGTACCTTCTGGCCTATTCTCTAAGCAGAAGCTAACGGGCAAGCCGGAAGATCTAGGAGACTTCCGCCCGGTGCGAAACAGGTGGGAGCGGAAAATCCATCAACAGACTCAACAGCCATGGTCGAAAGTCCTACTAGTAGCCCTCAAAAATCAAAGATTTCTTTCCAAGTGCACGCACTTTATCTGCGGCTTCTCCATAGATAAACCTTCTCCAACCCCAAGTGGTTTTCGAGGTATTCAGAGAATACTGTTCAGCAGCCTACAATGTGGCCCCGCCAAACTGACATCAAAACCTCCTTAGAGAAAACCTCCAATACCTACTCCTGACAGCTCACTTCTCTGCGCTCAACGTTGAGCATCCCTTGTTTAGGATCAAGCCATATGGTGCCATAGGACTAGACACGATCCATTATCTGACCCTCAAAAAGCGGCTCTCGGTTTGGGGACTTCTTATTTTGATCTGTTTGGCTGGGAATTTTGGACCGACACTCTACCAGAGGCTTGAAAAAGGCCACCATAACACCCATATCATCATCATCATCATCATCAAAACAGCCATGAGCCTGACCGAAAGGTACTGTGGCTCGGGCCGCCGCTCACCTCAACAGGTGATCGTCATTCTGCTAATTATTGGTCGATCAGCCTTAGCAGCATCCCATACAAGATAAGGGAGCGTCTGTTGAAGCATGCCATCCCTAAGCGTTTCTTCCCGAATAACCTTTGCTCAATTACGCATCCTGACTTCCTTTCATATCGGTCATACATAACCAGTATACTAATTTTCAGGGATAGGCTGACATAGGCCGAATATATTGGTCATATTCTGGATGCTATCCCCTGCGACGTTTTCAAAGCGTTCGACCATATCCCACATGATCTCCTTGCAAACAAACCAGCAGCTTATGGGATCCGAGGACAGTCTCCGATGAATTACTTCCTATATTGGTGACAGGACTTCCGGAGTAAAAAATGTCCGAGGCTTTCTTCTTCCTCCCTGATCTCCGCGAAAGTTCTTCAAGGATGCCCATTTGGTTCACTGTTGTTTCGGATATACGTCATTGACCTCGCCAACCTTATCTCCAGCAACGCCCTCCACTATGTTAATGAAGTAAAGATCTGTAATGCGTGTGATCCTAATGCATTGCAGATTGACCATCACCGTATTAGGTGCAGGTCAGATGACTGGAGTCTCCCTTTAAACAACAGCCAGTGTGCACATACGTCTCTCGGAGGAGACTTCGGAAACATATTCGTGGTATACAGTGCACAAAGTGTAATGGACATGGCAAAAGTTTACCTTGTAAAAGACCTAGGGATTTGGCTGTAGATTGGTTCATCTATCTATTGTCACCAGCAGTCGCCAAAGCCGCCCAAGTCCAAGTGGCAGTTTGGAAATTACTCCGTCTGCCGGGCATCCCTCATAGGTAATCACTGGGCCGAGCAGACAGAGAATCTGACCAGAACGATGTTGCGCCGTGAGGTCTACTCTCTGCACCTTCCGTCGTATCAGCATCAATAAAGAAGTCAGAAATCCGCTCCCAGAATCTTGGTGGTTAGCTGATGTCTGGTTTACCCCGAGTACATCAAAGCCACCTATTACAGGCGGGTGGGCAAGGCATTGTAATCCTAGAAGTTTGTTCCAGTTTACGAGGGAAGTGGCATACTTTGAGGCATCGGATGAGGGATGACGACAAATAACCTCCATCGGGGGTGAGTCATGGCTTCGCAGTGCTGGCAGAAGCCACACAGCGTCACACATATCACAAGACTGAAATCCATCAATAACACTGGGTATCGAGAGATACTGCTGGAAGTGAATCACAAAGTCCCGTTCTCCCCCGGCGGAGTCAGCTCGATAGACCGAATATCCGGGGACACTCAGTTCACCGTTGCCTGTGTAACCTGCAGGTCTAGCCCCCGTGAACGCAAACGCATGGGGTTTAGTGTTATGATCTAACTGTCTGATTTCATATAGTTTACTGGAAAGACTCAGACGGTTCTTGTACATGCACTTAAAAGCTACTTCCACCTTAAATTTTACCAAAAAAGGGTAAGGAGAGAACGAGGAACAATCTGGAAAAAAGACAGAATTGAGGACGGTTGTGGAGTTGGACTCACTCTGTTCTTCCGGGTCGTTCTGACGCTTTTCCTTTGAAGCTGCAGGTGCGACATAATCACCCGTACGTGCGTACACTACAGGACGCCTGATGAGCATCTTTGGTGTCAGAACCTGCGACCTGTGTGCCTGTATCAAGTTCCGCCTTTTGGGGGAGGTGTTTGGAAGGGTTTAACTCGCGGGAAATTTGACTTTCTCGACTGCTCTGTGCGGGGTTTGAAAGAAGGTGATGTGCACGATGTTATGAGGCTCACGGCAGAACACTCGAATGCGGTGAGCCAATGTGTGTTCTATGCATCACAGGAGTCGGCCTCAACGAGCTACTTTCATTCAAAATTCTTGGGATAAAGAGTCTTCTGCAGGGTCGCTTTGAAGCAGACAACTTGAGAGACGGCTTCCACGGTTTCAGTATCTTTGATACCTTGACTGTACTTGGGGAATCAGCTGTCCGAATGACGACTACAGAACCAGAGCCTCTGCTTTCTAATACAGATACAAGAGCCCAAATGTACTAGTCATGTGCAAAAGATACGACCTTAGTAGTCAGTTTTAGTTTCCGGTCTGTCACAATTTGTGACAGCCTTGATCAGTTGCTCATCTCTCTTTCTGTCTCACTGGCAATGATTGAATGACGCGCTTTTTAGATTGGCATCAGCGGACTCCATGGCGGGTTTTTTCACCACTGTCCCGGAGCTGAACATGGCTGATAAGGCGACTACTGGCCAAGTAAATTTCTGGTTGTCCGCCAGCAGCCTGCTTGCGAGTAAGAAGTTTAGTACTTCTAGAGAAAGTAAGCTCCAAGAATAACAAGGCTGGCTCGGGTGGGGATGTTTTGAGAGGTGACCCCACAAGACGACTCTTCTCTTTCTGACAGTCTTCTCCCATTTTTTATTACATCCTCTTTTGTGTGTTGTTGACACGGTAACATCTAGGATGGCAGGTGCAGAGCGCTTATCCCAACAGTGTAGTTCCAACTATATCCTGGACATAGTCTGCTGGTATTCCCCCATCCTACTCTGCATGTAAGCTAGGAGGAGCCCCCCATTTGCAGTCGCAGGTTTTCTACATCGCTCCAATTTTCGCGGTGTGTGCGTGACCAGTCAGCAACCAAGCGGTACCTTGACTGTCTATGGAATCGCAGCTCATATGGATGAAACTGTGAGAGGAATAAACACGTTGCTTTTGCCGATGCTCGTCCAGGTCAGCGCATTTGAGGTGATACTACTTCTGTTACTGAGAGCACATCATCAGGTTTTGTATTGACATTCTGCACTCGTAACGGCCGTGACTGCTGACTGCCTCTGTGAGGGCCTGCTGAGTCCCAGTACTGTTGGATCAAACGTGGGACAATGTCGACAAAAAATCTATATATAATAAAAATCACTTAGTTTTCAGTAACTCAGAAAAAGCACGATTAAGCGGAAAAACCGTTACTACAAGAGTTCCAGTAATTTAATTTGTGGTGAATTAGTATAATACCCGATTACAAATACCAGAAACGTCACGCAATTCTTTGACGCACAAGACATTTAAAGAGCAAAATTATGAGTAGACAATGACGGCGAAAACATTGGAACCAGATTTTGTGTTGCCCGACAGGATCTACACACCTTCCCAGACCCAGAGTTTGCATACTGCAACAACTGCATGAGAACCCTTTTGCGAGTCACGACCCAACGTTGGGAGGATACTTAAAAACAGGTAAATTGAAAATGTTTCGCAGACCTTCCTTTATTGCGATCGCCTTCAAGTTTACTTTATGAATGTCTTCATCATCAAACACATGTTGGTTTAAACCTAAATTCCCACGAAAAATACGACGTCTTTACGCAGCACTATCGACGCATTTCACAACTTCAAAAATGGATATTTTACGTGAAAAACATGATAGTGAAAAAACATGATAATTACACAGTTAAGATTGATTCGTCCATTCGTTGGGTCCCCTTTCTCACCCCTCTCTTTACCCAGTCTGCCATTCGATTTCCGGATAATTCATCAAAAATTTTTAGACGGCGATACGCCTACGAACTGTAGTTTCACAACGGATTCTACGACGTGCCACAGCCGTTTGTTTAATTTGCCATTGAGGGCATGTGTGAGAAAGGTCGCTGACAGGTGAAAACGATTGCTGACTGCTACCTAGACATTGTGTGCAACTAAAGCTGCGGTCACGACCGGTCTCATCACATTGTGGATGTAATCGCTAGCCGATTCTGCGCACGATTGGGAAGGCTAGTCAACCTGAGGAAGGTTTCGAAAAATAAGGTCTGACAACCAGCGGCAGCTACTACTTGCTGTCTCCTCAACTGACTTAATCAGGAAACGAGGGGGTAGACTTACGGTCTTCGGGTTATCATTTGCAGCCCGTTCACCTGTTGAACCGTCAAGCTCCCGTAAGTCCATGATTTAAACATTTTTCAATCACTTTGGCTGATATCTCCAAAGAGTAAACCCAAGTTATTTATGCAGGGGACGGCGGCCGAGATATATCACATTCTGGTCAGCATAACAGTCGTTTCACACAGAAATATAAATGAACCTATTCTTCCATGAACCCCTAGGAGTATGCAGCAGAAGATGCAATTCGGAAATGGATAGGATTTCTCAGCAACATCAGAAAGGGACAGGCCCTAAACAAGTGACGATCTGGACGTTACAGCCTCGGCTATCAGTCAGAGTTGTGAACTAATTCTATGACAACAATTTTCAAGAGCCGACGTTAATTGAAGGGTTTTAATTAGAAACCAGTTAACACGCGGAAATTTGCACACAACTGAAGTGACGCCAACAACGCGGCAACATGATCTGCCACAGTATTCACGCTAAACATTTCGGCAGTGAACAACAACCGTCAGTAAACCACTCAACAAATCCCGAGGCATTGACTTACGGACAGCCCAAAGCACATAAACACTATTTACTCCGCTGAACATGGAAGCGAACGGGAAATCCTCAAACAAGCTGAGCCCACGCAGTCTGTGGTTTTAATGAGATCAGATGAGAACCAGCTTTCATCACACAACCCCATAAGTCCAGTGCGAACAAACGAACTTCAGTCACTCTCTCTGCGACCGCTCGAATGCGATACGTCTCCCGCCCAGCAATTCACACAACACAACTCGGTCGTATATAATGCGGCACAGCCAAACTGGCATCTAATTTCACCACCGTGAGGTTTACGGCACACGTCCCTGGCGGCAGATCGTTCTTTACTGGGCGTCAAGGTTGCCCTATTCCACGTTAATTCGCAAAGATTAGATACACACCAAAGTCAACAAAAAGCCACCGCTAATTTGACGGAACACGTTCACTAGTGGTTTACTCACAGAGTTTGGGCCGACGTCGCCCTCGGTGAACGGAAAGAGGCAACAATTCCGCTTGTCCTCCAGGTTGCCGCCCGGCAATTCCGTGCTGGTTATCGGCCAACCGGCCTTACTAGCATCCCATACAAAGTGACGAGATACTCCTTATGGTAGGTCATTCTTAAAAAGTTCCCGTGAAATAAACGTTCCCATCTGCTCAGCAACGCTTCGGTCTTAGCTTGTCACGTGCAACAAGCATACTTGGCTTCATGGATGGATTGACGGAGACGGAAGACAATGGTCTGGGCTCGGACGTCACAACCCTTCCTTTCGGCAAGGCGTTCGATCGTGATGCACAAGCTGCGAGCGTGTGATGCTCAAAGAACATGTTTCCATCGCAATTAACTTTTTCTTGATTATAAAGCTTCAGGAATCAAAACCGGGCAAAGCCTCCATCTTCCACCATCCTTTCGGCAGACGCTCTTCAAGAGCCTTGGATCCTCATTCTGTTATTCATAATTTGCATAGGAAACCTTTGGCGCAAAGCCGCAGACAAGACTCCTCTTTACTTCGGCGGCTCAAAAATCTGGAAGGCTGGTAACTTCAGTGCGGTTTTAGTGTTATTGGATAATGTTCAAACGACTAGTCTTCCCTCATTGACTGTAAGTATGCACACGCATCACCTAATGGGGTCTGTTGATGCATTTTTAATTCTTATCATGTACAACCTAGCGACCATCAGAGAGTTCGGTTCCAGGAATTATCTAAACAGTCGAGTGTTGTCCGGCCTGGTTCCCAAATATCATTACTAGGCTTCTGTGATTATCTTCAAAAGCGGCGAATATTTACACACGCCCACTCGCTAAAATCACTCTGCATTTGACACTGCCCCTTTTTGTTTAATGGTCTACTTGCTGCTTCCTTTTTATCTTGTTTTACTTGTCTCGGCGTTATTTGCGGGATGCCACCTTGTGGCATTTGTAGAAGGCCTTCGTATTCCCAGGGTTCTTTCATTACTTTGATAATCGCACTCCATCAGCAAAACATGGGAACGATTTTGCGGAGAAATACTATAATTTTACGAATTCTGGATATCTCACCTGTTTACTGTTTGTGCACCGACTTCCCAGATATAAAAGGCGTGAATTGTAGGAATCAGATGTTTGGTGGCCATGGAGGTTAACTATAGGTACTTTGACCATACCGTAAGAATGAACCCAATCCATATATTCTGTAATATGCCAGTGAAGAAGGAGAACAGGGGTGTGTTGGTAAGCGTTTATGGTAAACACGTAACACTAGTCACGGTTCGATCAGCCAGGTTGTCCTCAATTGGGGTTTCCTCCTCGGCGACTGTACAAACCACCGGCTCTGCAACACAATGGAGAGGGAGAGTGATTACCCGCAGTTTTGAAACGTACTACGCGCGTCCACTTAGTTTCGGTTTCACTTTACACTATCCCCTACTACTTAAGACAGCGTCATCGCTGTCACACCCAAACCTCCGTCTGGCGGAACCTCGACCTCTGACCCTAACTCTGGCACATCGTCTTCAGCTCCTACTGGCAAATCATTGTCCATGCTATCCATGAATGGTTTCAGGCGGTTATAGTGNAGTCCTATGGCACCATATGGCTTGATCCTAAACAAGGGATGCTCAACGTTGAGCGCAGAGAAGTGAGCTGTCAGGAGTAGGTATTGGAGGTTTTCTCTAAGGAGGTTTTGATGTCAGTTTGGCGGGGCCACATTGTAGGCTGCTGAACAGTATTCTCTGAATACCTCGAAAACCACTTGGGGTTGGAGAAGGTTTATCTATGGAGAAGCCGCAGATAAAGTGCGTGCACTTGGAAAGAAATCTTTGATTTTTGAGGGCTACTAGTAGGACTTTCGACCATGGCTGTTGAGTCTGTTGATGGATTTTCCGCTCCCACCTGTTTCGCACCGGGCGGAAGTCTCCTAGATCTTCCGGCTTGCCCGTTAGCTTCTGCTTAGAGAATAGGCCAGAAGGTACTTCACGGAGACTACGTTTGTCTCACAGAAGCAGCGCACGAAAGGAGAGCCAACATAATTTTCGAGGAACGAATGCCTCATCAGCCTCGTGAGTGGCAGCTTTGAAAGAAGCGTAGTTCGAGTTCGCTGTGTGATGGATCGGAATCGGACAGGCAGTCTCGCGCTTACACACCCACGCAATCACGCGTCCTAACTTATGCCAGATAAGTCATGCTGCAAACTAACCAATCACGTGTACTAGTGCTTGCCGATTCGCCAGTTTGTTATTGATCGGTTGTCTTGGGTTATTCCTTCTTTATATGCCTGTACCGCGTAACCAATCGATACACCTTGTACTTGAGTCTTACCAACTCGTTCTCCTTATCCGTGTGGGACGATTTAACACTGTCAGATGTAAGACTGAGTGTACTCAAGAATGTTTTAATGCGTTGAAGTCTGCTCTCCGGAAGTTCCGGAATGAAGTCTTCGTTTCAGCATTTTGAGCCAGTAACAGAAAAAGTCAGAGGCTAGTATACTGTGGTCACTATGCCTAAGCGGTGGTTTGATGACCACCATATCTACCAGGTGAACTTCAATCGTGATAACCAGATCAAAGAGGATGTCTGTCCTGGGAAGTGCCTTGTAGGTAGTTTGGCATGTTATGTCCAGACTTTCTCATGAACCAATATA
>QNGE01008168.1:0-18490 GCA_008508345.1 Paragonimus westermani
CGAAGTTTACTTGCGTCATTTCTCCTTCACTAGTGTGATATTTGTGCTCACAGTTTGTTGCTTTTATGGGTCTGTCCTCATCCACTGGTATCGATGTTGTACTTGGCAACAGAATTGAAGTCTTCGCTTGCGATTGACTCAGCTATGTGGACATTTCATTCCAGCGTACATCGGTATTTGGCAAATATGTATTGCTCATTTTTCGTTTCTGCGCATGATCCAACGGAAGAACTCCAGAATAGTCAAATATAATATTGCTGACAACTTCATTATATTTTTGTGAGGTGGACCATTTAGTTGTGGCACTTGGCTGTTGTCGGGTTTCTCACACCTGCTGTCCACGCATGGGTTAAGAAGGATCAGTTGGGCCGTGTTTCGTTTCATTCGTGTAGTGGTGAGCGGCTATTGCGGCTACACTCAGAGACTTGTTCGTTTGTAATGGAGACCAATTTTCTACACAATAGTGCTTCTGTGCGATATGACCTTTTCTATACTAATCATGGGCTTAGATGATTCACATTGTCATTAATTGTTGAAGAAGTTATATAGATTAATAACAGTATTGGATCCCGCATTGGCAAGTGCCACTCGACTGCATAGTTGAAATCAAGGTGGGTACCCCAGTTTGACTGCGAATCTGTACTTATACTTTTACAGTGGTAACTTATAATGATATTGTCGTGTAGCCGAAGCTTGTATTGCGTTCGCCAACTTATATCATCTGTAGTGCTTGCATGATCTAATATCTCTCTACGAAAGACCGATTGTGAAACTTGACCCTGCGAGCGGTTCTGCCCGGTTGTGAATGTAGATCCATTCGCTCGGGAGACGTTCACATGTTGTCTTTTCCTTACTCATGGTATCTTGAATCACTTACTCGCGTTAATGCCCTTCGCTAACGTCTGTCGATCACTCAACTTAGTTATCTTGTCTCACAAGTTTCGTTATCTTGAACTCCTCTTACAGATGCCAACTCATCGCATGTTTACGGATGGTGGATTAGGATGGAGTCGGTTTCCCATTCGACCTCACTTTCACTTACAGCCCGGTTGTCTGTTTGCAATTTTGAGACACCTTGATGTCGTATGTCTGAATAGAGAGGAAGCTAGCTTTTAGTTTCCAGGTCCCTTCCCGTCCCCTTTCTTTTTTATGCCTTTTTCCCTATACAAGGTTTGCTTTTCTTCTTCATGGTTGTATGGTATGTGTGGTATCAGTGTGAACCACTCATTTATTGTTGTCTGTGATGATGATCGGCAGCATGACTGGTTCTGGGCATAGAGATTCTGACGTAGAAGCCTGCTTTAGCTATGCGTTCCGAGCTTCGTGACTGGGGTTAGAAGAACTGAGCACATTGAAACGCTGTCCAACTTACCGAGGCATAAAAGCTGGGAGAGCTCGTGTTATGAATCTTTGCATACCCCTGTTTACCTTCCTCTACTTCCTTCTCCCTTTCATTTTTTATTCCTTCAATTCCTGTGGCACGTATGTCAGTTCATGTAGCTGATCGTGTTTAGTCTACGTGACCATGCATTACGTAGTATTGATTTTCAGAATTCGTTGTGGCGCAGTGAGACGACGCTGCTGCCTATCAGTCAGATGTTGGGGTGCTGGAGTTCCATAGCAGCCTGTTAGTCTCCAATCTGTGTGTGATCCGGAATGTGGCTTGGTTTTAAACGCATGATAGCCTAAAAGCTGAATTTTGGGGGTCCAAATTGGTAACTGAACGCGTGAATCGACTCACCCTGTGTATGCTCACCATCTGAGACGTTAACAAAGAGACTGAAAACCACATTTCTACGGTTGTTCGTCATCCCGCATTCGGTCTTACCGCAATAAATGAATGACCTACTCGAGCAGAAAATGCTCGTCGCCCGCCCGTGCGTGACACCCGTTTCGTGCATGTGATTACTCGTGTGATTTTATCATTACGATAGACAAAACGTATCTTCACGATCAAGCAATCCGAACATATCTGTTTTACGTGATTTCTCGTCATCGGTGACGTTAAAACGTCCTTGATTCGTGAATGCTTGTTTATGGGGCCCGGCGTCTGCTGGGAGCAACAGCATAGTTGCTGGTCTGACTGAGCACTTTGGCATGAACCAACTGACGCCAGGGCTTACCTCTGTCTGCTGGACGCATCTTTTCAGTTGAGTATCGAAGGCCCTCGGTATTTTTGGTTTGAAACTGATGTCATTGATGTTGCTGAACCTGATTGGTACTAAAGTCAAACGAATAACGTGGTTTAAAACTCCTTCCAATTGGCTCCATTCTTCCAACATGAACTGTTCAAACCAGTGGCAAAGCAGACCGCATGTAAACCGTGTATTCTGACACCAGGCCGCTTTGCCGATTATCGCGAGAAGTCTGTATATACGAAAAATAAATTACCTTGATGTCGGGCGAACGCGAAAATGTGTTTGAATCCTACGTTGGCTCAACGTGTTTTCAGAATTGTGTTGTTCGGTCAGTTTTACTTTAAGCCAAAGCAGAAGCACTGTCAGACGTAACACAGAATCATGAAGAGTAGTGCTTGGTGGGAGATTATCACATTTTAATTATACTAACGTGTTCTCCGCTTTATTGGTTTCATATAAGGCATCATGCTTACACCTATGGTATGCTTTCAACTACTAATGCGTTCATTTATAGTAATGAGAAGTCTGGTACAAGAGTAGGCATAAAACGAATAGGGCGTACCTGCATCCACACGGTTTCTAGTTCCTCTGCTCAGTCCCTTTTTATTAATTTTCAACCGTGTCAGTAACCTTTTCTTCTAGGATATTTCACATCACTGTTGTGGTCAGCGGCAGCCGGAGCCACGTTACGTTTTGTTCATGCTCATAGCTTCTGTGATAGTAACGATGATGTGGCGGATTCTTATAGAATAAACGCGTCTTTGACCTAACAAATCTTACGCGTGTTTATTCTGTGAAACCAAAAACTCACTTGGCAGGTTGTGATTTTCGTTTTCAGGTGTTAGTTTAGGGCCTATTTTTCAGTTCCATTCTATGGCTGTTTTTCCGTTTTCTGATTTGTCACAGGTTTGACGCACTCGCTTCAGTGGCTTACTGCTGTATATGAACTCTCTTGGTCTCTGAACACGGGAAGCTGTCCTCAAATTTACTCGAATGCAAAAATGAGTTCACGCACAAAATGGAGATGTTCTATGTGCACCTATGACAATTGGATGGCAGCCATTAAATGTACACTTTGCAGAACTCCACGGTCATCAGTTTTGATAGAGGAAGAAATGCAGCGTTTGAAAGTTTCTCCTAAAGAGCTAGAGAACATCAGTGGAAGTCATGCATCCGTCTCGTCCGAGACGGAACATCTGATGCGGTGTGCGTCATGTACTTATCTGAATAAACCGTTGTCTTTCAAGTGTGAACAATGTTTTAACGTGCTCTGTGATCCATCGGAGTTGGTTACTCCGGATCCAAAACCGTCCATATCCACTGACTCTCCCGCATCGCCCTTTTCGTCATTCAGAGTCGAGAAATGGTCTTGTCTGCAATGCACTTACGAGAACTGGCCGAAAAGCCAGCATTGTGTCATGTGTGGTGGTTCACCCTCTTCGACCTCCGTAAACAGTGTGGTCGACGCTGTTGAGGATGGTGTTGGCAAGAGAAGTAGCCCCACTTCAAATGAATCCATTTCACCAGGCCACACGGATGGGAAGTCCTCTAAAGATGCGCTGTGGTTGGCGGCATGTCGAGCTGTTTTGGATAGCGATGTTACACCAATCGAGCGCTATCTTTCATCTGGTGGTCGAATGGAACGGAAGTTAACCAAGCAGGTTTGGTTCGACAATCTTTCTCGTTTTGGGTCTTCTTTTTCCACTGTGCATAATGATTTTGCTAGCCAGTCCACTAAGCCTGTGTAAGTACCATTGAATGTCGTTTTTGCCAGATACACTTCACGGGGTTCATGCTAATCCAAACCTCTCGATCTTTGCGAATGTGAAAAATATTGGTACATTTCTAGGTTGTACATCATAGAGTGACGTTTCATCGTTAGCATTCGGGCAACACGAACCTGCACGACGCAGTCCTCTTCAGTGTTGCTGTCAGTTGTTTTCTGGATGCACGTATTGGTACTTCAAAGTATATATGCATCCGGCCCATTAAATATTCGTGCAAGTCCCAGGTTTATTTTCCAAAATTATTTTCCAGAGCAGTTCTTTTGAGTCTGCGTCTTTCAGTTTTTATTTGCAATTGGCTGTGTGTAATAACTACTCGTTCGATGCTAATTGACAACCTCTCTATTTTAATCAATAATCGTGCTCATTTAGGCGAGTTGCACGATTTTCTGTTTAAGTTACAATACGTTTACAACTTGCTATGGAGGTTTCCCACTGGAATAGTTGCGCTCGAAACTTCGATAAGTCAGAAGGCTGCATTCAGTTCCTCATGATGGTTCCGTGGTCAATAATCGCAATGAGTCGTTTTGCGTAAATATGCATTCGGGCTGGTTTATCTGTTGGAGAAAGGTTCATGGACGCGTATGTAACACACTGTGGACAACTCGGTCAAGAAATAGTGCAGTCGTACAAAGCGAACCCGTGATGTCAAGTGAAAAGAGCTGAAAACAAAAAAACACGTGAACAGTGGTTGCATTGTGTTATTCGTTTTTGGAAGCTTTAAAAGCTATCTCTTAGCATATCGAGTGAAACAGCTAGTTCCTTTCACAGATTTTGGGGCGGGATTTACAACGCCTTGTTATTGGGACGCTTTCCGGATCCAAATTTCGTGCAATTTGAACGCGTGTGCTCCAAACTAGGTTCTAAAGTTGGGACGGAACAAATCATGCCAACTAAGACCGTACAGGTGCCGCATCGCACTGAGGTACCAGGGCGGCTGAGGCGCTAATATGGACTACTTACGAACGTAAAATGACAAGCGTGTTTGGTTGGTTGCGCTTCAGCGAACTGTTTATTGTACGGAACGGGACACTGGGTGCTTTAATGACCTCTACCTTATGGCCCGCCTTGACCGTGCCCTTGACAATCAAAGAAGGTGGAGTTGGGTTTTTTGATGCAATCGGTATGCTTAGACTGACTGCTCAGGTTTGCCACCATCTTGAGATGTGTTCTTTTCATCCAAACGTTCGGAGAAGGATTATTCCTCACAATGTGGTGGTCGCCTCAATTACAGAGAAAATCATAAATTACGTATGAGGCTATTTGCCCGTTCTAGTTCTCTTTGGTCACAGAGGCCGGCGATTGTATTATTCGCTTTGTTGCGCGCAGTTGAGCAGCGTATTAAGTCCTCAGAGTAACTGTGCCCTGGTGTTGCTCCAGCTATCTTTCAAAGCATCATTGGTTGACGGTACTCGCACGGTGACACTTTTCTCAGGTGCTTTCGTCGAAGAAAGCATTCCCCTGATGTGAGCCTTCATTTATTCTTGACGAAAGGCAGTGACTGATTGTCCTTTAGACTGAGGCAAAGAGAATCGATATCCTGTATAGTAACCTAGGTAATCTCGACAACGCGGCACGAACCAGGTCGTTTATATATGTTGTTGGGCAGAGACCATAGGATGCATGTGCTGGCCAGCTAAGGTTTTACTGCAGACTTACTATGCAATCGCGTCGTCGCTCCTTCGGCTTGATGTTGGATAATGTAATCATGGAGGTTGTTGACCGGTTTGTATACCTGGGAAGCTGCATCAGCAGCGGTGGAGGTGTAGGGAATGAAATAGAAGCGCGCATCTCTAAGGCTAGGGCGGTATTCGCTAATTTGAGGCATCTCTGGTGACAGAGGGGTATTTCTCGGAAGCTTAAAGGCAACGGTGAGGGCCGTTTTACTTTACAGCAGCGAAACCTGGCCGCTCAGACGTGAACCGTCTTCAAGCATTTGACCACCGCTGTCTGTGTTCAGTCGCTGGTATCGGGTGGCACCGTCGTGTAAGTAACGAAGAGGTTAGGAAGCGGGTGTTTGGTAGTGATTGTCAGACGAGTTCTCTTGTCCNGACGTGGTCATTTGCAGTAGTTAGGTCCCTTTCCGTCCCCTTCTTTCTTCCTTCTCTCTTCTTATATGGGGTTTGCTTTTTCTTCATGGTTGTGTGGCAGTTAAGCATTAGTGTGAACCACTGATGTATTGCTGTCTATGTTGATTATGATGATGATGATGATGATTTAATTGACATTGAGATTTTGTGCTAATCAAAATGCGATTCTCATACGTTGGCATACGGCTACAGTCGCTGATACCTTTTGGGAGCGCTTCCGTGCTCTTTTCGTGTTTTGCGTTTTTTCTCTCAACCAGTTATGATGAGTAGACAGTTGTATGCTGGAAAAGTATATTTGTGAGGAAAACTTAGAAGTCCTTCTGTTTACTGTTGGATGAGTACGTGAATGATACATAGGAAATTCACACTTAGCTTCCTAGACAGTCTTTCTCTTTACCCACGATTCCTTGTACCTCCACCCTAAATCAGTAACTCAGCGTCACCATCGCTGCACTTGAAGTTGAAATCGAAACCGATCTAAGTTAAATGTGCAGTATTCCGATTCAACGATGGATATGTTCCATTGTATCGCCCTTTTGAGTTTCTGTTCGCCCTCATTTTGTTTGAATTCATCGTGGGTCTCTTTCAGCCGTGAGCGATAATAGACAGCAACAGCTGGGCATAGAGGCTTATGGCCATTCCCCGTTCAAATGTCGATACGATCAGATGTACTTCGAACCAAAACTGTCCTTTTCAACTCTGAGTCAGACCAGTGGTCCCGACTCTGACTACCCGTTTCACGATTCCTGGTTCCACCACCAGTTATCCTGAACGCTCCTTTCCTAATTTAGCCATCAGCGTCATACATATGCATGGCTAAGAATGTTACAAAGTAAGGCTGAAGCTTTTTCCAATGTTTCAGCAACATGAAATTACCTATTCTTAGAATCCGTGTGATTTCCATGTCACTCCGCTGTTTCAGCTGCTTCATCGATTTTGTTGATTTGGTTTATTGTTTGCACTCAACCATGTGTTTCTTTCGAAACTAGGACTGCCTCCATCTGAATCTAATGCAACAATCTGCTGCCTCTGCTGCTGCTCTTCACGGTCTTGCCAATTCTGACTTAGCTTTTGTTTCGTCCCCCGAAGACACAAAAAACCGAAATTCCGGGGTTGCTTCACCCTCTAATATTTCGTCGGAAGAATTGGATAAAATAGGAAATGGGACGAAAATTCGTGCTGGTCTAACGCTGGTCGATCTGGCTATACGTTTTGGGCGCACCGATCTTATCAATCTGTTTATCGCGCTGAGTGGCCTCCATGCCACAAGTGCTGCTGTCTCCATCGGGTCTTCTACCAAAAGCGGTTCACGTAGTTGTTTGGTTTCGTGTCAGCCAAATGAAGCCACTTCTCAGTACAAGCTGAGTCAACATGGCAGTCGCCGACAAACGAACATTCCCATACATCCGTCGCTGCAACATATAGTTTCTCGAGCTCCTGGTTTGCCAAATCGATGTGGCATTGTGCGTAGTAAATGGATGCCTTGTCAAGCTAGTCCACATATTGCCAAAGAACTCCGGGGCACATTTGCTCTGGGAATCAAGCATCACCAAGGAGATTTTTCGTGTGCGTTCCTGACAGACTGGAGTACATTCGCGTTGCCGTATTCCGTAGCCAAACTGCCGGCACCGGTAAAATATCTCCTTCTCTCGGAGCTATGTGATACACAGGCTCAAGCAGGTTAGCGCTTTTCACGGTTAGAATACATGCAAAGTGTAACGTATTGATTGTCGTGTTTGATGTACAGGATGCCCGTTCTTTACCTGTCTGAGTAGTTGGTTTTGTTTAGTGATTAATGTCTGGTCACTTTGTTTCTCTAACCAATGAACATGAAATTGCTAAACTACTTGCCTCTGTTGAACTCAGTGTTCTAGCTGATTAGGCGAATTCTGCGTCCTCAGTTTGATTGAAAATGTCCTCTTGGATTAACTGTCTCGTAACGATACAGTCAAACGACTTGATCATTACTGACAGCTAATTTTGGTCGGGCGTTCCGATGTGATTGGCCACTGCAGACCGCATTCGTCTGTGATGCCCGGGCTCTCTGTAATTAGTTTGTGGAGGCGATGGCTGATCAGTTTCCATGGCACATCTGTTAACGTTGCGTTATTGAGGCGTACCTGAACTGATCGCATTCAGGGATAGCATCACATGAGAAGTATACCACAGCCATTGGCTTGCTCCTCGACAGCTTGCGAATATAATGTAATGTAGTCATCTGGATGTTTAATGTTTTGGCTTAGTTGGAGGTTTCATGTGTCAAGTCATATACTTCCGCTTGTTTCATGTGCGACTCAAAACTTTTTGCCGTTGTATGGTACATGATCGTCGTATCAACCACTGGAGTGTTTCTGTCGATTATGACAATGTGGCTGCAACTACTAAATAGTCGCTGTGTTCGTCAGCGTGCAACAATCAGCCAACTCTCAGGATGCCAGTAACTTATCACAATAACAGCTCGGAGCTGTATCGTCAATCAGCTGAGTACCAGTTAACACGGACTCGCTGATAAAAAGATGCATCAAAGGCTCGCCATCGACACAAGCTAACCAGTGGGAGTGTGCAAACACGACCATGCTGTCCACCGAGAGTATCGATTCCGTGTTCTATCATACTAACCTATCTGGGTTCCTTATAAGTTTGTTCAGGTCACCGTGAACTGCTGTTCTCTCTTGCCTTTTGACGGCATACCAAATTTCAAACGAGGAAGAGAACAGAACACGTCTTGCAAATGTTCACATTTTGAGGGTTAGCTAGTTTCATCATAGCAACACCTGCTTGTCGGCTGAAAAGTGTTCAAACCCATTTTCCAGTCAATCAGTTCACGATTCGCTTTCCTGACCGCGTATGCTTCAGGGAACACTGACAAATTCACTAATTTGATCCCTGCCACTAGACTCAGGCAACCGTCTGCCAGTGAAGCCATCAGAGAGACAGGTGGCACACCCATCTATAACAAATCCAGAGGGTTAGAGTGGTGGGCGGAACATTTTGACAGCCAATTTAGCTGGCCTCCTGCCGCCACTATGCTGCCGCCGCAAACCTACAATGTAGCACTCGGTCGGTAGATTTGGAACCACCCATTGACACTGAGGTTTGCAATTGCATCTCTGCTCTCAAACGTGATAGGGCTGCTGACCCACGTGATCGCGTGCCGGCACTTTTCACAGAAGGTGGGGGGAGCCGTTGGTAGAGGCTTTGGCTCAGTTGTTTGAACTTGCGTGGACGAAGAAGACCATTCCCCAGTGATGGCGTCACGTGAAAATAGTCTCTGTATTCAAGGAAAGCATCAGGAGCTCTTCTGAAATCCACAGGGGAAGTAGTTTGACCCCAGTCACTTCCAGAGTTTTGGCATCCATTATACTTCGTCGACTCACTGCAGTTCAGGAGGCAAACATTAGGGAAGAACAGAGAGGGTTTCGCCCTAGGCGGAGATGTATAAATCATATTTTTACTCTTCGTCAAATTCTGGGACGGCCTCATGTATACCGTTGGCCAACAACCGTCGTATTTCTCGACTGTAAAGCTGCGTTCGATTCGGTGAATCGACCTACACTTTCAGAGTGGTTTAAACGCAGGCGTGTACCGACCAAGTATGTGAACATACTGTCGGCGGTCTAATCACATACTGCAGCTCAGGTTAGGATTTACGGCGAACCGTCTGACAGGTTCAGCACCAGCAGCACCGTACTTCGCCACTTTTGTTCAATTTCGTCATGCATGAAACAATGGACGATTGTCTCTGGCACTCACAAGATGCCGGCGTGGACCTCCTACCTGGTGAAAGACTGACTGACCTAGATTATGCTGACGACAAGGTGTTGTTGATGTTTGGCAACTCTCAGGCAATACAAATAAGGTTGAACGCTATTTCACGTTCTGCTAAGTACTTCGGAGTGCACTTTGCAGCCTCAAAATGCAAAGTGGTTCCGCAAGATTGCTGTGATTGCGTAGATTCAATGTTAGACAATGAAGCCATGGAGGTTGTTGAACGGTTTGTATACCTGGGAAGCTGCACTGGCGACGGCGCAGATGTGGGGAATGAAATAGAAGCGCGCATCTCTAAGGCTACGGCGCTGTTCGCTAATCTGAAGCATCTGTGGCGACCGTCGGGTATCTCTCTGAAGCTTACGGGTCGCGTATATCAGACAACAGTGAGGGCNCAAATTCACTAATTTGATCCCTGCCACTAGACTCAGGCAACCGTCTGCCAGTGAAGCCATCAGAGAGACAGGTGGCACACCCATCTATAACAAATCCAGAGGGTTAGAGTGGTGGGCGGAACATTTTGACAGCCAATTTAGCTGGCCTCCTGCCGCCACTATGCTGCCGCCGCAAACCTACAATGTAGCACTCGGTCGGTAGATTTGGAACCACCCATTGACACTGAGGTTTGCAATTGCATCTCTGCTCTCAAACGTGATAGGGCTGCTGACCCACGTGATCGCGTGCCGGCACTTTTCACAGAAGGTGGGGGGAGCCGTTGGTAGAGGCTTTGGCTCAGTTGTTTGAACTTGCGTGGACGAAGAAGACCATTCCCCAGTGATGGCGTCACGTGAAAATAGTCTCTGTATTCAAGGAAAGCATCAGGAGCTCTTCTGAAATCCACAGGGGAAGTAGTTTGACCCCAGTCACTTCCAGAGTTTTGGCATCCATTATACTTCGTCGACTCACTGCAGTTCAGGAGGCAAACATTAGGGAAGAACAGAGAGGGTTTCGCCCTAGGCGGAGATGTATAAATCATATTTTTACTCTTCGTCAAATTCTGGGACGGCCTCATGTATACCGTTGGCCAACAACCGTCGTATTTCTCGACTGTAAAGCTGCGTTCGATTCGGTGAATCGACCTACACTTTCAGAGTGGTTTAAACGCAGGCGTGTACCGACCAAGTATGTGAACATACTGTCGGCGGTCTAATCACATACTGCAGCTCAGGTTAGGATTTACGGCGAACCGTCTGACAGGTTCAGCACCAGCAGCACCGTACTTCGCCACTTTTGTTCAATTTCGTCATGCATGAAACAATGGACGATTGTCTCTGGCACTCACAAGATGCCGGCGTGGACCTCCTACCTGGTGAAAGACTGACTGACCTAGATTATGCTGACGACAAGGTGTTGTTGATGTTTGGCAACTCTCAGGCAATACAAATAAGGTTGAACGCTATTTCACGTTCTGCTAAGTACTTCGGAGTGCACTTTGCAGCCTCAAAATGCAAAGTGGTTCCGCAAGATTGCTGTGATTGCGTAGATTCAATGTTAGACAATGAAGCCATGGAGGTTGTTGAACGGTTTGTATACCTGGGAAGCTGCATTGGCGACGGCGCAGATGTGGGGAATGAAATAGAAGCGCACATCTCTAAGGCTACGGCGCTGTTCGCTAATCTGAAGCATCTGTGGCGACCGTCGGGTATCTCTCTGAAGCTTACGGGTCGCGTATATCAGACAACAGTGAGGGCTGTATTACTTCACGACAGCGAAACATGGCCGCTCAGGGTGGAGGACGTGAACGGTCCTCAGGTGTCTGGCCATCGACGTTTGCGTCCAACCGCTCGTATCGGGTGACAGCAACGAGTAAGCAGCCAGAAATTTGGGAAGCGGGTGTTTGACATTGATTGTCAGACGATTTCTTCCATTCAATCCTTACACGTGCACAGACTTAGATGGTCAAGTCATGTAGTAAGTATGCCAGCTAGTCGCCTGCCACACCGAGCACTCTCTGTGTCGACGCTGCGACTGACTGGCGCAAGGTGTGTGGTGGACAGATGATGACCTGGCGTACAGAAGTGAAATCGTTCACGAGAAGGTTGGTCACTGTAGATCCGGTTCGTCTCCCGGGCTGGGGCCCTCGCGACTCACGGAGTCGGTGGCTTGAGACCTTAGGTGAGATGGTGGCTAACCGAGCTCAGTGGTGTGAGTGTTGTCGTTGTATGTCCCAGATGTCTGTGCAGTGAGTGCATTTAATGACGCGGGGCAGTGAAAACCGTAAGGAAGCTGTCTCATTGATGACATTTTAGTTTTACTTGCAACTCGGTTGTTTGTTTGCAAGGTGTGGTCACCTTGATGTTGTATGTTTGGATACGGACGTGGCTATTTTTGGTAGTTAGACCCCGTCCGTCCCTGTCCTCTTTCCTTTCTCTCTTCCTCTACAGAGTTTGCTTTTTTTCCTCATGGCTGTGTGGCAGTTGGTCATCAGCTGTTCACGATGATTTATTGCTGTCTGTGATGAAGTTGATGGTGATGATGAGTTAGCAAACAGCTGTACGCCACCATAATCATTTCAGTTGCGTACTGAGCACATTGTTCGTGCCTAAGCCGTCTTAATCGACCCTGTGCACCAGGTTAGCTCACGTGCGATTTGTCGCAATCGTTGATTCATGGATTACGAAATGGGGCTTGCCAACTTTACTCCTGTTGTAATCTATTCCTGATGTCCGTTCGGGTGCCTGCCCGTGCCCCCGTTGACTAAGCTGATCATCGTCACCAGTTCTGAGGTTTAAGAAAAGAATGCTGGGGCGTTGGAAGGTGATTCTCGTTTGTAATACCTCTGGTAACTGGTGATTTCAGTTCGATGTATATTATACCCATGAGTCTGCACTGTCTTCGGTGGCGTACATAACGAAATCAGCGTATTCTTAAGGTGTTGGTTTGTTTTCGATTGTCGGTAATTTTCCTCAAATGTGTAGCCCCCGAACAACTGCTTGCAGCTTTCTATTCTACAGAAAATAACCTCCGGATTGCGACTCAAGTCAACGGTGCACCATTTAATAAAAAAGGCACAGTATGGTCTCCAGCTGTCAGGCCATATCACCCATTATTGACGGCATCCGTTTCCGGTCTAGCTGATCATGGTGGTCGAGTCTAGATAACTCCCGATCATATCCGTCACTGTAAGTAGCTTGCACTCCACCACTCACAGTTCTACGCACGTACTTCGCATCCAGTATAAACTCGAAGAAATAGGATTGGAAGGCACGTAAGTGGAAGCCGTTTATGTTCAGGTGGACAATGCTGGTTATTCTAGCGGTAGGCCAGTGTCGAATTGAAACCCATACCTCTCGCGATCAAAAAAATAGGATTGCAATGATAGAATCCAAGGTAGAAAGAAAGATATTGATAGTGTAAGGCAGAAAGGTTTTCGATAGAAGTCTATATATCAGTGTACTTTACCCATGATTAGGAGGAAAAACGGAAATTTTGATTTGGACTGAGAAACCAAGCAAAAATCTCAGCTCACAACGCACCAACAGAATTGATGAAAGAGAAAGGTAGGAGGCTGTCATGAATCAGGTTTTTGTCAGGGAAAGACTAGCTTAGCCCGTTTGTACGATCGAAAAATGCACAACCGACTTAATTTATTTGAAGCTAGCGCACTCGTCGTCTCTTTGTTGATGGAGTTCTATGAGTACACGGATGACCTACTAACCAGTGGCGGTCAGTGCATTCGCGCCCCACATTTGTCACAGCGCTATGTGGTCACGTCACCACGACCTATGGCCCCTATGGGTCTTTTGCGTAACGCACGCTTGCGTTCACGGTCGCGCAGCTACCGTTCACCAAACCTTACGTCTCCTCTGATCGCACTCTTTCAGGTGGTCCAGTTCAAGACTGCGCCCTCCCGTGATTGAAGGTCGGTGTTACTTGATGCGAAAGACCTAATTAGATAGCATCCTGGTTTCGTAGCTTTTGGTCAGCGTAATTTCTCAGGTTTCTTCAGCTGCTCCTGCTGCAGCTGCTTTGGTACCCGTTCGTTAGATATTCAGTGTACGTGCCCCAACTAACGAAGCTGGTTAATCACCAACATGGGTTCCATCTCGTCCTTGTCTGCTCGGTGAATTAATTGAGTTTTCGGAAATATTTCGGATCATCTAATTTCCAAGATGCATCCAAGACTAAATGAAAGCGGCTCTGATCTCGAACATTTTGTTGATATATTGCTGAGGTGTCATTGTCGTTCAGTAGTATGGATAGGACCACAGCCCTATAGACTACTTGTTTCGTTTTTGACTTCAAGCTGCGCGTTTTCCAGATACGGCTTTCGAGACACCCGAATGCAGTGCTAGTTTTGGTTGCACAAGGTCCCTCCTCATGGGCCACCAGTAGATCTGCCAACAGGTTATCGGTCGATTAGCAGGAACTCGGGCAACCATTCACCTCTCCGACGCGGATTTCTGACGTAGACGTGGAGGAGACTCAGAAAATTTGTTTTGCTGGTATTGCTATCCAGCCCCAAATTTGGTGCCGCGGTTGCGAGAGCTGCAGACAGGTCCTCTTCGTTGTGTGCAAATGGCTCACTGTTATGTACAAGCGAGAGAATAGAGATGGTCGAATTACGTAATCAGCTTGGAACATTGAAACCCTGACTGTTGCTCGAGTGACAATTCGACTTGGACACCGAGTTGTGAAAGGGAATTGCTAGGGTTACAGTAAACTATAAACTAAATAGGGTTGGGTTAAGACACTACCCTGCTTTCGCCAGTAACTCTGTCGAAATCATCAGAGGTCGATCCACGTGACTTTGCTTTCCTCTTCATACCCACGTGTGATTCTGATATCTTGTAATAGGCTACTCACGGTCATTGTCAGTGGCGACTCTCCTGGTTTGATGGTTTACCAGAGTGCTTGCGCCATGATTTCATGATGTCTCCCGATTATGTGCACAGAACGACAATCCCCGCCACCCAGCGATTTAGCAGACTAGGCGTGTGAGCCAAGAATCGCCCTAGTCGAATTATAAGACACTCTATGTAGCCTTGTATCAGCTCGTCTCACTTTACCCACCAGTTGTCTATGATTCCGCGAAGCCGCTCGGCGAGTTGACAGCGAGCTCCCTAAATGTGATCTTGCCCTCGTTGCTTGGGTAGGTTGTGGAAACAGCACTCACTTCACTATTCTTTCGTACTAGACCCGAGGTTACTACATCGTTGTCGTCGAAGCAGCCCGGGCGTTTCTGGCTCTGGATGCCCATCGTCTCGGTGACTGCTGCCACAGTCAGTTCTTTGAAGTGTTGCCGCATACCCTCTGAGATAGTGGAAGGGGGACTTCTTTGAGACAAACCTGAACTGCACTTTGCAACTTTCCTTTAGGTTCCTGACTCGTTTAACATCCAGTTTTTGCCGCTGTCCGAACATTCTGCAGTACCCGGGTTTACAAATATGGGTAAACTATTTGGTCTTGACAGACCAGTGATCTGTGCTACAGTCAGCTTTGTGCGTCACTCGAATGATACGCACTTCTCAAATGTCACGCTGTTGTGCGACCGCGTAATCAAGCAAGCGGTGGTGATCGCTTCGTGGGTGGTTCTAGGCAGTGATATCCCGCTTATCCAGCTGGAATTGGGTGTTTATGGTAGCCAACTTATGAGTAACACACATGAAGTAGGCAATCACCGCTTTCATTGACCTTTCCAACCCCGTGGGGTTCAATTTCTCTCGATTAAGCCATTGAATGGCGCCCAACCCCTTCATTCAGAACCAACAGACGGTTACCCACTAGAAACGAACAGTTTGCGGTGGATAGTGGATGTGACTCTGAGTTGGACCACACACACTAAGAATAGTAGTAGGCTTACCTCGACTGAATCACAGGCGCGTGGACATGATCCGAGTGACGTGCATTTCGCCTGTATTCGGTGAATCGATGCTGTTTACAAAGGTGAAACGGACACTATGTTCAAAAGTACCAACTGTTGAAAAGCTGGTTTTCTTAGAAGATGTAACCAGCACCAGCTTCCTGGAGCTCTCCTTCGTCCACAAGCTTTATCTCACTCAGGGTTGCCAAATCAATACCATAACAACACTGCGTTACGGTCTCCCGGTACTGCGTTGATTCAACAGCGTACGTACATTCAACGTCTCAACAGACAGTATCCTGCCTCCGCCAGCGTGTTTCGGGTTGGATTTGTACGGACAATCTTTGTCTTGTAATTTTTTTGGAGGGGTCGATGGGCTAGGTCTTGACGGTGGCATATTTTCATTGATTAAAGCCTTCCTATCCGGCGTTGTCTTTTCACTCTATTGGTTATTCTTATCGAAACTATTCGTTACAGCCTCTTCTCGTCCCCTTCGTTTTTTCCTCTCTTTTTGTATACAGGGTTTGCTTTTTTCTTCATGGTTGCGTGCCACTTCAGCATCCGTGTGAACCGCTGATGTATTTCTGTCTACAATGATGTTGATGATGCACAGTAAGCATACAGTGATCTCAACAGATTCACACGCTTCGCTGGTACTCTTCTGTGAAGAAGACAATTCCAGGGAACGTTACGAACAACTGAATGGAAATCAGTCTCTAGATCAAAAAAGACCACGACCGTCGGCTGCCTGTAAAAGTGCCGATGTCCCAAGATGCGTCGCAAGATAAAAATGTGATCAACGCACCCTCGACCGGACCGGAAGTTTGCCTGTTCTTCACGTATCTTATTCCCTTTGGGCTTACTGTGTCGACGTTGTATGGGACCAATGATTAACTTTGACGCAAAAGACAGTCGACTGATGCCCGTGTGATTTTCACATAGACTTCGGATTTCCTGTTTGAAATCGGGAACTGCTGTTGATAGACATCAACCACGATGTACCTCTCCGGTTTCCAAATCATCTGGAGGAGTTTTGTCAGCTCTGCTATCATCCTGTCCTTACCATACTGGAAAACAAAAGAAAAGAGATCCAGTCCAGCAGCTTTGTTGAGGTTCGATAAATTAAACTTCCGAACCACCTCTGCTTCCGACGGAGGGCCGTCTGACTATTCGGGTCCGGTCGTCTACGCGGTTTGGTTGAGGCCAGCTGAACTGTTCTTCAAAACGTTCAGGCCACCTGTCAAGTCCGCTCGATTCATTGGTGATAGGTGAACTATCTTCCTCACATATGGTCTCACTTACACCGATCCGACCACCAGTGCAACCACGGATGGGGGTGGGGAGCTTTCTAGAGCCCCCAGATAACAAGGCTTGTTCCGTCTTCGATTCTTCAATCAAGTGATACCCACGGTGTGTGCGCAAGCTTTTATTTAGCTTGTGTTTGAGTTCCCTAAGGTCGTTATCATAGTCAGCCGGGTGGAGTCCAGCGAGGCTTGCTCATCAGGTTTACTGACGTGACCGAAATCAAGTTCTGTTGCAGCCCCATAGCTCCTTCAGAATATACCCGTTCACAGCATGTTTTCATAGCTGCTGCGATTTATTCACAGTGTTCGTTGGGTTCTCTCACTTGACTTGAGCTGGGCACTTTGTTTCTCATTGCTTCCCAGTAAATTTTCCTTACATTCCTCTCGCTCAAATGGCAGGTAAGTATCTTGCGTCTACGAGGACATGCCCTTGGGCACGTGACAAAAGAAAACGGGTACTCACAACAACATGGTGCGAGTCTACGTCATTACTCCAAAATGCCCGACAGTCTTTAACAGAGTGGCGCCACCTGCAACTGACTGCTATATGATCGAGATGTGTCCACGGATGAGGAACATACGGTGGTCTCCATGCCTCTTCCTGTGTGGGAATGTGGCGCTCAAAATATGGAAACCGGGGGATGCACCTAATTGCATCAGTCCTTTACCACTGTCAGTACGTTGTGCCCGGACACCAGACATGCCTCCCAGCCACTTCTCCTCTGGAGAAAGACGATGAAGCTGGAAACGTTAATCTTACTTGAGATCAAGTTGTTGAAATGTAATAAGGCATCCAACCCAGATGAACTCCCTCTTGCCCTTTTGTAGACGGAGGTACAGCTACAGCTGAAAAGCTGACGGCTGTGCTCCAGGAGCTCTCGACCAGTGAAGTTGTCCCAAAAGGCTGGAGACTGGTTATCATCGCCAAAACTCTCAAAAAGAGCTCACGCACTTCATGGGCAAATCACCGAGTGGTTACTCTGAATCTTACCGCATCGAATTTACTTGCAACCATTGTACTTTGCAAACTAAGTGAGATGCGCGACCTTCCGTCAGTATCATGCTGGGTCTTATTTTGATAATGTCTACAATGGTCACATCGTCACGTCCCGCTAGAGGTTTGGACTCCACCGATCACACAGGCCAACAATTGCTTTATTTTGGACATCAGAAGAGCCGTTGATTTCGTTGACGTGACTGCATTCTGAGGGTCCAACACTTCCGGTCACAATCCGTCATGACTACGCGCCATCAACGATATGTCCCAGCGGACATCAACTGACCCTGAGGAAGCAAACTGCACAGAAGGTATCTGGAGCCTGCTCGCTCTTTCGTAGATTATTCGACTTTTGGAACGACCTTCCTTGTCCAGTGACCGACGAGTAATTACATGGCGTATGTAAAGCAAGCTAGATAAGCATTTGGGGAGCCTGTAGCAGCAGAAGCGGACATAACTCGACGCCTTCAAAGAGTATTGATGCGGGTAGTTTACATGGAAAGCTACACTATCCGGATTCACGAACCTTCACCTTTAGAAATCTCCGCTTGAGATAGTGTTCACCGGTGTAGTGACCTGGAGATACCCCCGGTCTGCCTGCTGTAC
>QNGE01008170.1:0-18484 GCA_008508345.1 Paragonimus westermani
GTTCGATGAATATCGGTCAACTGTTTAGTTGCCACTTTTCATTCTTCTCCGTCTATTATCTTCATTATCACATTGCTGTCGAACTAAGTGTATCATGAGACAAACGGAAAACAAATGATCCAACGTTTTTAGTCGTTTCGTAGGACCCATCATTCAGGAGAGAATGTTCCTCAGTATAAGACGACTTTGAAAATGATGGAGATTATTTGCAGTTTCTCCAACTGCATCACTTGACACTTGGACATTTTTGGCATTCAAGCCTCGACAGTGGTAAACGTACTGTTTCATATGAGATGGCTACCGATGGCCTATTATGCCAATATATTTGACGGCGATGTACCGGAGTAGTCTAGAATGAAAGATGTTGGCAACGACATAAGACCTAATCTCGATATAATTAGCCAACCAACTGTTGTGCAAACAAATCATTTCGTTACGTTCAAGATAGAATTCAATAATGACAGAAACAGATGCAAGTTATTTGGGCGAAAGTGAACAAAACGTCGAAAGAAGAGTCATTCTGATAAGAAACTTATATCATTTCCTCATCAGTCTGAGGAATGATGTCCGACAACTGCGCAATGAACTTCACGGTGCTCCTGGGTCGAGATGGAATTGTGTCATGGTTTTTGTTAGCAACAATTACTAAGGATGTTGCCTAGACTTTAGAAGATCTGCTAATGTTATGTCATCCAGGTTTCTCCAATCGTACACTAGGGCACTCCCTAGTTTTCAACTACAAATGTGTGGGAGATAGATGCCAGTGTTAGGGAAACTAAATATGTCCACTAACCAGCCGAACTGCGCAATTCTTGCGCAATTGAATTGTATGATGAACAAAGATTTAAAACACAGGCTGAGTTTCGCCGTCATCCAAACTATGGGTTTTATGACGTTCAATCAAAACAGGTTTCGTCACGTTGAAGTATTTTATCAACACTCCTCTGTTTTTGACTCCACTTCAGTTGTATCTCGGGTGCTGATAGCTCGTCCTCAACCAACGATACCTTAAACGTTTTGTTACTTGCTGGATTTGTGTAAATTAACCACACAATAAGAGAAATGAAATAGTTAATGAAGTCGAACCCAACAGTACCATTGAAGCGCTTCACTAAGTGGATTATTCCGATACCAGTATGTTTTTTAAAAAATAGGTTGTTGTTATACAACAAACTGACCCGTGACTGCTGAATGTTGTGCTCATCAGTGTAACAAAACTTGCCAACTCTAGCCAACCTCTTGCCTGGACTGAGTCGAATCCGATGTTATGCGAACACTGATTCGTCTTCCTCTCACTGACAGCCGAACATTGCCGGAAAATCAAAATAGCCAACAATGTTTGTTACTGTTAGCTGGATCAAGACTGATAACACCGAGAGGTTACGTTGTGTGGTCTCTATACAAGCACACTGTAGTTCTGAGTTATGTTTAATGCTTCAGGATAATAGCAGTCGATCCGATTTTGGAGTGGTACAAATAGAAAAAGAGGACGGACAGATTACATTAGTGGAATCTGTCAAATGAGGAACAAAACTTTGCACAACTTGTGAACGATTTGTTATCAGAAAGTGAGTAACCAAGACAGTGGTACCCGTGATGGCAAAAATATAGAGGTCCATGTGTGTCGAGCTCCGCCGCTAATAAGGAAACTGAGTAGACTGAGAAAACGTAAATACGAATTAATTTGCTAACCGTGAGGGCAAACACATTGTGTTGTTATCATTTTTCATTCATTATTCCGAACTGACTATTCTAATTTTGAAATCAACGCTACATTGGATTTCGAAATGTCACAGACAAAGGGACGGATGATGCCGCAGAATGTAACAGAAAAAGACTGAATGATCAAAAAGCAGACCGAGACGACACAATGTCTGACCGAAAGATGCAAACAGCTTACTCGATAAACGCGTAGCAGCCTTCAAAACTCATGATCAGTTCATCTATCAAGCGTGATTAAAATTCAAACAGAAGCGGTTAGTCATCATAAAAGCCTAGTAATGAGAATTATTCATGTTGATTTACTTGGCGTATACCGGAGTGAACGCATGTGTCCTCAGTGCAAAGTAGCTGGTCGTGTATGGCCAGTAACGAAATGTCTCATTTGCTTGTGGCTCACGTTTAAACAAGTGGACAAAATTATGGTGCTTACAGAATCTCAAAAGTGGTCTCAATAGCTAATGGCAGCCAGCCAATACAGGGTCATCAAGAATTTTTGATAAAACCACACAAATCCAATTTTTTACTAGTAGGCCACATGCCCATTTTATTAGCTATGACATGTTAGAAGCATCGTTCTCTAGCAGTAACCCCCAGTTTGTGTGTAAGGAGTTCAAAGTGTCTCTAAAAAATAAACTTCTGAGCATCGGAGAAGTAAGCCACATAGTCATCCAAAATGAAAAGAGAAATCTATAACTTAAATGACACAGTGTTACCATCTCTTAAAGTGTTGAACGGAGCTCTGTACTTTAGAAATAAATGTACGTTAAGTGATACTCGTCTATATCACTAGAAACTGAATATTTGTAAGTAAGCTGTGCATAGAATCTTCTGTTCTCCAGATCCTACAGCGGCGCAGGTTACAAGAAAATAACTTGAAACTCTAGATTGGGCGACAGATCACAGGTCCATTGTGGGCTTGAAAACTTGAGTCAGTGAACACGTGAAATGGTGTTCAACGGTCGACGGTATATGTCTCGCGGTTTTGTGTTATGGACGGAGTAGTGTAGCCAGGAGTTCATGCGAATGTGATAAAACGATTTCCGGCTAGAAAGGAAAATGTTTCAAGAACGTAAAGCTTACAAACTTATGAAAGTGAAGATGAAGTGGGACCGGACTGTAAATACATCCAAACTGAATAAAATACACAAATCTCTAAGGCGATGACAATTGAAAGGGTAGCGAATGATCAAATTTAAACGGTATAAACATCAGTTGCTTCTTTCAGTTCGATTTTAGGAGATTGTTGGTTAAGACCAGTTTATTACACGAGGGTTGGGTTCAAACAACCGATCTGAATATATCAAGAATGTAGACCGCGGTGCCGAATTTACCACTATGAACCAACACCGCTGCAATCAAGTAGCGTCCTGTAATGTAAGCAGCGTTGTTTTCTATAGAGTAGATGTCGGCTTTCTAGTAACCTGAGACCACTTTCGTGCCGTTCATGTTTCGTTTTCTTGATCATTTCGATGCGCTGAAGAACATAAAAGTGCATCAGCGCAGCTCTTCCTCGCTCAGCCGATGTTGTCTTATACACCGTGGACCTGTGGATGTCAGAAGAAGACGGTCTATAACAACCATATGTTAGAGGATAGACTAGTAACATGCAGTATTCAGAGACCCAATAACTTCTGACACCAATTGACTCAGCCAAACAACAGAATGGACCGCGGCCCTTGACCAACTACTTCATTTTTTTGCACATGAGAAAGCATATTGTAAACTGACTTTGTTGGACTAAAAGCGTTCATTTTTTCCAGATGCGTCAGAGAAAATCAAGACGACATGAAGCTATCCTCAGTTTTTCCAGAATAAAGAAAATCTTTCGTTCCGCAGCACTCACTCAAAGCATTCGACTGGCCTTGACACGTCTTCGGAACAGACTTTATCCAGAGGAGCCTGCTGCTTCGAATGAAACTAGAATTATTAACCCGCCTTTAGTAGAATCGGTTCGTTTGGTCGATCGCAAGAAGGAAGTTCAATTTCGGTAACGGTTAATTGAATGACCATAGGACCGCATGCCAGTGCTTTATTATAAAACAATTACAAACTGATATGCAAACGCATGATATGCCTCCATTTATTGGAAGACTGATAAAGGTGTAGGCTAGTTCATATCTTTTTATGCGTTTGAAACTAATCCACTTCAACTTTGCTTGGTTATGAGTAATTATCATTAGAGAAACTCTGCAATATGTTTTTCACAGTTATCGCTAGCTATTGAGATATTTGCTTTCAATTAGAAACCGGTAAATCACAAGAAATTCTGTGAACTCCTCTGAACTCACTACCACTGAAAACTTTGTTTCCGATCACTCGTCGTCGATTGACCTAGCAGAATGCAAAAGAGCTGTGGCCTACTAGTAGATAGTGTGAGAGATATGTGCAATTTTGTCAAAATGAAAGACTCATTCCAGTTTTATTCACTTCAGTAACCATTATTTTAGCAAACACTGTCTATGACGACCATAGATTTTAGTCCGACTGATATCTGAGTATGGACATGCAAAGTTGACCGAGGAGGATAGTCTATTGTTTTAGTAAATGCAGGATGTTTCTAGTAGAAAACGATAAACAGATAAGTGAACTTTTAATTCGATTAATCACAAAACACCGAATTATCTAAAGAATAGTCTTAGGGTGGGGACAATTTTGTTTAGTGGTCACAGTGTATTGCACAAGTAAGTTACATACAGAGCTGCGGTTGGCAAAGCGCCTTGCGCTGAACTTTCCTGGTTCCTTGCTACAAACAAGTTTACTGTACTTAACCAGCTGTTGACATTTGTAACCCAACTACTCTTGTTTGCACAAACGTTTTTGGTGAGCACTGTCCACTTTGAAGCCTGTATTCAATATTTTAGCCAATAGGGCCAACAAAATTAAACAGAGGTGCACTATGTTACTAAGGGTAAATTAGTTACTTACCAAATTGCGTTATGTTGAAACCATCGAATGCACACATGACTAGGTAAGAATTCAAAATGTAACTTTCTCACAGTTGGTCTTCAGTTACACATTCTTCAGATCTGACCACAGGAGGCCTCCTGGAGAGTACAATGTACTGGTTTACTCACAAGAACACGTTTGTTTCCGTGATAGGCATGCAAAACACAGCTGATGTGGGACTCCTGTATGGACGCGGAAATTCCATAGAGGAGAGTTCCTGAGATGAAAACGTGTAAATGTGTGCGCTGCATAACAGTGTGTTGTGTAATCCTTTCAACCGTAATCTAGCTGGTGTTTTCAAGTACCTTCTAGGTACAACAGTGATTTACAATGTCTTATCTGTGCTGCTCCAAAAGATCTAGCTCCATTCTACAATGGGTAGCATACATTCCAATTACTGATACTGTTACTTATTATGGATAGAGCATGATAAACACCCTTGTTTCTTGAGTTCACTGGTCAAGTCTGGGCTTACATTAAAGAATTGTTTCCAAATTCCCCACCTAATCAGATGGCTAGTTACCTCCTTTGATTGTACTTTAGGTTGTCCTCAATTATGAATCAGCCAACTAAAAGAAAATTTGTTGCAAACCATAAAGAGCTTGTCGCGTTTGTCTTCCAAGGTAGATTCGGAACACTTCCCTTCAAGACGAAGTTAAGATGACTGATCATCGAACGTACAAAAACCAGTTACTGAAGTTGATTGCCATTTTTTTCTTTAGCAGCAAACTAGAAAACGCCTCGTTCTTCTCCTTGTCGTTTAACGCTTTAAGTCACTGTTTGCTGTTGTAAAACCTGGTAGCTCTGGTACACCGAAGTCTTTCGTGTATGGGAATGTGGCCACATCATTTAGGTTTGATGATATCGGAAGCGAGAAACTTCAAGCATCTTGACTGCAGTTTATCAATCACGATTACAGTATGTGGTTGACCTATCAGCTGACTATTTCTTCTCCCCATGGACGTTTTGATTCAGTTGATAAGAACCCCGTTTCGTGCATATATATTGAACACATGTCTAAAACCTATGTTTTTATCCATGCCAAACGATGAGGTGAATTCGTCAGATTCTCCTCCCACGAATAAAAAATAGTTTTTTTGATGATTGTTCGGCAATAAGCACCACAGGTGCTTGTCAAAGTAGTTTTTACACACAAATTCAGGTCCTTTTGGTAACACACATTACTTTCGGACTGACACAGGGACCCTGAGGATTCTGACTGCTAGACGAACTTGAGGACCATTGCTTACTGACTCCATGAACAGTCTGAAGTAATCACTCCATCAGAGGCTTCAACTATAAAAGTTTGTCAACAGCTTCCAGGTTGCCCGTAAAATGCTTACGGTCACCTCCACACAGCCTGTATCATATGACCTAGCATTTTCCCCCAACTAATTAACTGCAAGAACAAGGCCAGTTTTACTGGCGACAGACCCAAAAAACAGTTTTTTCCGAAGTGAATTGCATTGTTCTTATGATGGGCAAAATATCACTTCGCCGAAGACATTCACTCACACAGTTGCTCGCCAACGGAAATCGAGTCATAACAGAGCATACATCCGGTCTGACAACCCATTTACATGACAACACTGAAGTACATATCAATTATGTTTTTATATCCCTGTCATAATTAAACTTGACTGACAAGTATCGTTACGTTCCATAATCTTTCTTCTCAGAAGATGCACACTGAAAGCCGGTAAGGCACGCAGACGCAAACGACCTATCTTGACGATTGCCCGATCGATTCTGCTTGGCGATGGACCACGTGCTTTCCACGACACCCCCTCTAACAAATCTAGTTCAACTGAGTATCACAGTAAGAAACCTAGTCACGTGCTGGCAGTTACTCCATCGAATAACACGGTTTCGCAAATAGGATGGCCACGCCAACCACGCAGCGACGTTACCCATTTGTCTTCCTACTATCGTGAGTAAAATCTGATCAGTCGCTTTGGATTCTATAACGCTTGTATTATTGCGGTGCAACGCTACCTGATTCAAAATATTTATCACACAACAGAAAGAACATCACCCGTTTGAGGAACGAACTGACAAAGAGCATGCAACACCCCAAAAACAGTTTACGAGGCCTCTTGGTTGTCGGTGAACACCATACAGTGAAAACGGTTTTCGATTTCCTGTCAATGTTTTTCACAAAGTAAAATCAAGACAAACATATACCTGAGAAATCCATCTCCAGATGTATGCGTTTCTGTGATAACGGACCATATATTGGTCAAAACAAACAACAACTCAGTTGCTACTGGTTAACCAGAAGGTCTTCATTTCGTGTAGGGTCACTAATAAGATGGTCTGAACAAAATGTCAACCTTGGGGTAAACGTTTGGAGAACAGAGGATGGGGGCAACGGATGTCAAAAGATTTGATGGATTTCTAGTAGTCACAGACGCAAGGCTATACAGTCTTATCGCAGTCGTTCTGGTCATGTGATCTGACGGTATCGTGTTTAATTTGGTTAATGTCCTCGCTAAAGTCAGTGCATTGCCATCATTGGCATCGACGACTAACATCGCCTAACAGAAGTAGGATTCTGATTGCGTCTTTCAATGTTTCTGGAAAACTGGAAACCTAACCCATCGTAAACCTCTAACGAAGTTAGGACCATTTAATGTGGGAAACGCTTGTGATACTGCATCAACTTTTGTAAATTCCTTTTATGTAGGCTGTCATTAGACAGCGACGAGTAGTCTGCAACACAAATTGAAAATTCCTTAAGTTTACCGCTCTTCTAATGAGCTTCATTTGTAAACTGGGTTGACCCTACCAAAAACACCGGATTGATGCAGTATAAAAGATGGTATGAATCAGAGTAAACTTCATCTTTCGATGTTTACATTAATTGTTTGGCTATAAAACTGGATTGTTTTTGTTATCCATCTTTGATTTCTGTATCCGAAAAAAACGCGTCTATCTAGCTACTCCAGACTCTTCGATTTTATTTAGTAAGTTAACAGTATTTGGGAGGATGCACGTCAACATGACGTTTCAGGCGTGTTTATATTGACAGGGCCTGGCTGCCGAGCAGGATACGCAACTTCCACCTGGTTTGAATACTCACATACTTAGATTTATCGTGCTCTCAATGATATCGAAACCTGCCTTTGTTACTTGTCTGTGAGCTAGTTGGGCTTGCTGTTGACTAGAAGAGTTGAATTTTATAACTTAAAGCTGAGTTATGTTCTATGTAACAACGAAGGTAAAATCATCCGTGTGGGAATGCGAAACTTTCTGGGCAAGCTGACCTATGATTCACGTTTTATTTCAAACTTCTGGGTAGACCAACTTGTTCGCAGGCGAGAGTAAAGTTGGGGTTAAATCCCTCCTATTAGTGTCACAACCCTTACTGACACCGTGCTCTATTCATACACAGATGAACACAAGGGAATGCTAACAACTGTGCAACACTAAATAACATGTTGCATGAAATTATACGGCGGCGTCCGTGGACCTGAAGATATGAGGCAGAAGTGACGGAAAGAACGCACAAGTGAAAAGGAGGCTACGTTTCACTTCGTCATCCATTGTGGGAGTGGTAGTTCGTTGTATTAGATAGTACCTCTTTAGTGTTTGTGGAAGGATTCAGTGACTGAAAAATTAGAGAAAATTTAAGGGCATGAACTATTCAGTGGCAGTCTTTTTGCCGTAATAGAGATTTCGTAATAACAACGTGGTCTGATAACGTAACCGGCAACCGTGTCTCAAGTAATTTCTCCATAAAATGACCAACGCAAAAAAAATTTTAATTTTAAAATTTTTAGATAAAGTACTGTTTTGGAATTATTGTTAAATGTGTTCTAGCTTTCTACTGAAAAGTATTCAAGCCACTTTGCACAACTTTTGCCATGCATTCAAGAGTGTTCGTATTCTCTGTCCAGGTGACGAAAAATTCACCAGCCTGCGTAATTCGATCAGACCGGAGTAAGTCATCTGAAATATGCCTGAAATTCTGTGTTCAATTTTTTAAGTTTGTATTTTGTTCCTAACTCATCACACTAATTAAAATAAATTCTGAATGAAATACCAAATTGACGGATAACCAAACCGGGAAAAACCAAAACAACCAGCTTGGAAATAACTCTAGAATGTCGCATCGTTTCTCTCAACTTACCACTTGCCTGTCAGCTTAACAGCCGGAAGAGTCTTAAAGAGTGAACACTGCTTTACTTGTTCACTGATACACACTTAGATAGACATTCCATCTGCCATTTTTTGAGCAGAAACAAACACAATGTACTTCTGCTTTGATCAGTAGCACACACTCCGACTCTGACTGCAACTTCAACATCGGTCAGTGTTCTCGCGTTTTCATTGATGAAACTAGTCGGGTTGCTTGCATTGCATGCACCTGAGCTGGATTCCAAAGTTTACACAGAATATAAATTCAGGCAACGGATTAGCCTTGGAAAAAGAGCTTACCCATATCCAGTGGTTATTTCCACAAGTGGTTCACCAGTACAGTGTACTCGGAAACAAAAAACTGTGGTCAGCTATGAATGGCATTCAGCTCGTGGTAATCAACAATCCAACATTCAGTGCTCCATAGTGGCATGTACGCATTACTGTTCGTCTGTTACCAAAAGAAGTGACTTGGTCATCTGTAGTCAAGGTTTATGTAATTCGACTTCCACCCACAGTTGACAACAGTTTTTGAATTCAGAATTATGGTCCTGCCAGATCTTCTCGGAACAGAGGGTAAGATTCGAGATCACTTTCAATTTCTGCCGTGACTGGGAAGTGAATTCCGATCTACTTTTTGGGCATTGCGTGAAAGACTTCACACTATGCGCCACCAAATGACCACCTGTCAAGTGAATACGTCTTAACCATCAGGTCGTCTGATTGAGCTGATGGTTATTGGAGTATGTTCGTGTATGGGCAGCTAAATCAAACGATTGCGAGGTATTCAATAAAGCACAGCGTAGATACGCGGGATCCGAATAAAGCGAAGCTGAACAACCATAATGATACGTATGATATTCTGAAGACAATGAGATCACCCTTACTATGGTATTAAAATTGAAAACCTGTGCAGTTCTCTACTTAGGCATTTGATAACATGTTATGGAACTCAAATATCATTGTACAAACTGACCTGGATACCTGTCTTGATTTGGTTTTCGTGTACGCCGCTGATTGGGTGAGTTTAATGTAAGTCCTTTCCACTTTGCACCGGTTGCAATATTATCGCACACAATTTGGCATAATGTTCACGTTCTTCGACGGTCGTTCTCAAAAGCTGACTTTACCCTGTTCTATTGTGTCGTTGGTTAATTAGAACAAAAGTTCTTAAGCTGATGGTAACCAACAGCCGTTATGGTTCGAGCCCAGTTCTCAAGTATCAGACCAAAGCTTTTATGAGTACTTATGAGAACAGCGTTAAAAATATTATTTTGAATAGAAACTGATCACATGGTTGAATGAGGCTAATCTGCCTCAAGTTGACAGTTATCGCTGGTTATAGCAGATGACTCTAAAGGGACAAAAGCGGAAAAACCTAACAATGTTTTAAACGACGATCATTGCAGTCATAAATTGTGTGGCTTAGTAAAGTGACCGTTGTCGTCAACTAAACAGTAGTTCAATGTAAGTTGGTATGATTTTTCGCAAGTGTCACTCCGAGAAAATGGAATTAGTTGATAAGAATCAGTAAAACTCCGCAAAACCACTGTTTCTGTTTAAACTAGAACTACACTGGCCTTGGAAGGTTAACTTCCAGATGAGAGTGGAAAACTACAACAAACGCTTCGAACGATGTGCTAGAAGTCCTTTGAGATACCTTCAATTTTGTTTCCTGTCTGAATTAGCTTGACACTTACTGAATCGAAAACCTCCTTCTATATATGATTCTATTCAAAATGACTAAATCCCTGAACTCCGCTTGTTTCACCGATAATTTTTGTTCCTCAGTAGTTTTTCTGAACCCGATTTTCCCCAGTTATCTGTTGCAGTATAAGTTTAAGTAGTATCGAAACTAAAACGAAGTTAAACAAGACAGTGTGACTGACTTTCCACTCACTCAAAACTACTTCTAACTTTTAGCATCAGCTGCACACCAATAAAGTTGTCTTTGGGTCCACTGGAGTTGCATGATGACCGTCATAACATTTTGGTTGTCAAATGTGAGTCACTGGTTCAATTGTTTTATGTTTTGTACCGATTCCATACGAGCCTGGACAACTAGTAACTAGTAGTCAAATTCTGTCTCTCCAACTACTGGTTCGCGTGGTCACGAATCGTCCTGCGATCCAAAGACATGAGTCAATAACCACTCTCTCTAGGTGTTGATCAATGAAACAGTGGCCAGTTTAGTTTTTCCACTAGGATGCTAAAGAATGAGAATGCTAAAAGTGAACACCAAAAGATCTCCAATTTGGTTGATCCACATTTGTACCACTGCACAAATTCAGAAGAAACGAGTAATTTCGTGGTGTCCAATAAACAACATGTAACACAATCAATGTAGTCCAAAATCACATAAGATCCTAACAAAAATGGTTAGTTTACATAGAGTCAACAATTTACTGGGGGCGAATAAAGTAGTGGACTAGAAAAACCACAGAGATGTGAAAACTGGTGGGGAGACTACAGGTGACCAACTAATTAACTGATTAAAACAGACAGACCGATGGACCATTGGGAAACTGTAGTAGCTTTTTGAACTGACGAACTCACGGAGATGTCATCAAAATCGGGTCAAGTTACTGTCATCACAGAACCGAATAACTGATGAAATAAAACGAAAATAAAGGGTTCATTTCATGTTGAGCAACTATGGCTGTTCAATGTAAATGCCGTTTGAAGAGGCTAAAATTGATAGTGAAATACGGAGAACTTGTTGCATAGCGCAGCGGAAATATTCTTTCGAATGTAACATCATTTTGTTTAGTCTCAGCATTATTGAGGGTAGAATATACCGAATACACACGATGGACGAAGAAGGAACGACACGGCATCAGTAAGCATAAGTTCACATCAGTTAGTACGTCGTGAGGAACTCGATAGCTTGATGAGGTGCCTTGGCCATTTTTGCACACAAAAATGCTACTTAACGGATTCTGAGGCATATAGCTCCTCTAAGTTCCAGTAATTTCGAGTTCCGACTGAAAGATAATATTCGGGATGAACAAGTAAAATAAGTTGATGACTGTTTGCCATGAAGCATGTAGTAGTGAGAGGACCATCGCTTCGTTTGTGAGAGACGTGGTAATTAGGCGGGTTCTTCTGGAACGTGGTACAAAAAAATGAAACAAAAGTTGTCAATCACGCAAAACTGTTTGCAGCATTCACAGCCCTATAAAATCCCTGTCAGCCTCTTTTCTAAAAGGAGGCACTAGATCTGAGTTTCAGTTGTGTCTAGTGTGAGGTCAACGGTGCACTTGTCAATGTGGCTGCCTTGATGACAGCGTGACTGGCGTTTTAGTCCCGGCCTTGGTAGGGTCATGCCCTAACGACTGGCATTAACAGCGAAAATTCAGTCCAATGCTTTTTTTCGAAACAGGGTGATTGCAAAGTCTATGGGAGTGCAACATCTGCGACCAACTGTGAACGATGTCCAGTTTACATCCAATAAAATTCGCTACGACTGATCGGTGAACAGGTCACAGTTAATAGTTTATGATGTGAAGACAAAAGTTAGGACCGAATAGTAATTGACCCCAAACAGTCACACCATCAATGAACAAATCTGGTGACTTTAAAGTAAACAAGTGTGACAAATTTTACAAAATCAACACAAGTGGATGACGAAGGTGTAACATTAACTATACAACCATAGTTTACACCAGTTGTGGAATTCTGGCACTACAAGGGACATTCGAATGTGTGTTAAATCATCACTGGTTTCATCTTAAGTTAATTTAGCGTTTTGTTTAAGTGAATCGCTGGCTGCAAGGTGTTTAAACAAAACCGAATAAGGTTTGGTTCCTAGGTTACTTCAAACGCATTAGTTTACTCAACAACAGAAATCCATTATTAATAAATTTTGGATTAATGGAATACAGAAACAATTTCTCACAGTTCTTCCTCAACTATCCAATTTTCGGTTGACACGTTGAAACACATTTTTGTTTGTTCAGCACTAGATCAAAATCGGAGCAGAACACAGGGTATGGATATTATAGAAGCGCCGCAGGTAAGTTATGTGGCACATAGTTATTGACAAACTTGAGTTTATTTCCTGGTGTGCACTTAACTTGAAGTTATCTACCTGAAAATGCACATAGGTTACTTATTCGGATCTGTAAACAATAATACTTTGTTGTTAACATGACACAAGAGACACACTTCTTATCAGACACCATTCGAGATTTACTTCACTACCTCATAATTCGTACTGAATGCTGCTCACAGACGTTTTATTATTTGACAGCCGCCTCGTCTGAGTAAGAACTCGGTTCACCAATAGAAAAACTGTCAAAATCGGGGTGTTACTCTGATTTCTTAGAGTGGGACGGTCGTTGTAGCTTGACGCATCTTTGGCGTCAAAGATATCTGACATGCAACATAACCATTAGAGTAGTTTCGTCTAATTTTTGCTAGCTGTTGTTACATACAACCTAAGCTGACTGACGATTTTAACTGGGGCACATTGGTCTCAAGTGTGTAAAAGCAGACACCAGGGACTCTTAGGAAACAGTTTTCCTCTCTCATCCACTTCCGCAGTCTCTACTGGTGTTACAGTTCCGTTATTGTCTTTCGCTTCATCTATGTGAATTGGTTGGCTAGCCAACAACAAAACAAGCTACACATTTACTCAGGCGTTCACTTTCATAGGGTACATATTTCTTGGTTAAACTAGACGTTTCTTAGGTTTGAAGAGTTTGCCATCGGATGAGAATTTTTACCCCCCAGAATGCTGCGCGAATTCCGATCTGATTAGGAACAACTTTTTTTGTTAAAGGGAATAACTGGCGGAATGTTCTCTCATCACAAATAATTCGCAAGTGGATTAGCAGAATATCTGGTAACCGACTGACCGGTTATCAGACGGTCGGTTTCAATACACTTAACCACACAAACTGACAAGTAGGACCTTATCAACTGTGAGGTAGAATGTTTTCGATGAAACTACGATTAGAACTGTAAGTCGTTTTTCAACTCATCATGTATTATTAATTGCGTTGTTACCCGAAGGATTCTTGTAAATATAAGTGAACATATTTACTAGTATACAACGAAATAGTTAGATAACGGTTAGAGATTGATAGCTGGAAAACAACACGTTGATTCCGGTCCGATAACATATTTGAAGTCACGCAGTTATCAGTTAGGCAGATTGTACACATTAAACAATAAATGTTCATGAACTCGAAATCTACTGCAAAACGACAGTTAGTACCGCTGGAAAAATTCTTACGGGAAAACCGTTAAAGAAACTAGGTAAAAGTAGCTTAAGTGGAGAAACCAGTAATGGTGCGGATGCATATATGCTACTGGCTAGGTTTCACTTCTGTAACAAGCAGTGTTTGCAATAAGAAATCATATTGGTCACGGAGGTTCCTATTTGACAGTCCATGTTCTCCGACTTTACTCAAAGAATCAGTTAGGGTCAGACGTCATTGGGACTTTATTACAAAATTACTGAAAATTGCTTAGTGTGATAACTCTTCATCAGGCATAGAGGGTGAATCATCAAGTTGGAGTAAACGGCGGAGTTTCATTGAACAGTATGCAGTGCATCCGAGGCTCTTTAACCTACATGCTACAGAACAGCTGCGTTGCGTATACTGTAACCAAAATAATGCAAGCCCTTCTTCTTTCACGAACGTCAGACATAATCTCGACCTCACATTTGATGGTGGAATAAGACGGTAACAAAATATCCTTATTCTTCCTGGTGATATCTTATAATTTGTACTATATGATGGACAGTAACTGCTATCGGAGTAGATGAAGTTCGTGGACACAAGTATACATCACCTGCAACAGGGCAATAAAAATGGAACATCGCAGCTCTGAAACGGCACCCTTAGAGTGTAAAACGTCTTCCACGCAGACTATCCCAGCGAACTTCAATGTACTTGCGAAACTAGATAAACCAAGTTGTCCAACGAAACTGTTCACATAGATTTTAGTCAACTTTTACCAAAGGTCACAGCAAGCAACAACTTGTTTCTTAAAAATTTTATGCTTGCATGGCACAAACCGTCCTTCATTTGGTCTCGAATATGTTCATTGTGTGCATCAGGTTGCATTTACAACGAACTTCCATGTTTCAATTACGCACGGCACTTAATGGTAACACTTTCTTTTAGATAGAAGATTGGCCAATTCCATCAAAGCTGAGACCAGTGTCGGAACTGGAATATCTGTCATTGGATGAAAGTCATTTGGGTGATTTCAGTTCGGCTGGGATTCAGGGTCAGCTAATCCAAAACAGAGTTGAAACTCAAGTGAGCCATAAGAAGAATTGTATAATTAGATTTTCTGTTTCATCCTTCTAACGTATCCCATTATCTTGCTGGTTTAAGGCCGCCGTATTGAAAGAGTTGAAGCTGAGTTCGCGTATGTTTTTGAACACATGATATTTCACGAGATTACAATAAACAAGCGCCCACCAGTTCCGATTAATAGTTCCAAGAATAATTTTATGTGATAAGTCATTACACGCGGTTGAACTTAATGATCATTAAATCTAAGTACTTCACGTAAGACATTATTCCAAAAATAGTAGTTCCGTTAACTGACTTGGAGGTGTTCACTAATCATACAGCTGCAAGACTCATCAGATGCGTTGATGGACGCCAATGGTGATTGTTCGAGATAAACCCAACATGGCAGCCACCCTCATAATTGACTCGATAGACACGGGCTAGATAGTGCAACCTCGGCGTGAAAGTTTCTAGATGTCGGCTTGGCTTCTTCGTACAGGTAGTAAAGTACATATGATATTATGATCACGCGGTTCCAACCCTTGTTTGGAATTCAGTCCAAACCATCATGTTCCACAGACAGTTTAGACTTATACACTACCCACGAGTAGTTTAAAGTATTAACCAACAATTACATCTACCTACAAGAATGTCCAGGGTTCGAAGTGTGACTGAAACTATTTTGCCTTGTTCCGGTTTTTGACTTAAGTCACCTGAATTTTAACTAAACCACTGAAAACAGATAATTAAGCGAAACGGTCTATGCAACCCACTTGATATGCCGACGAAAATTTTCAGACAATGACGATTGATTACTGCAGTTGGAGGGCTCTACAACTGTGATCGCCAACTGCGTGGATCAGTGATCATTTCGGTGGATATTTAGTACCTAAAACGTAGTGGATACATTTAGACTGCAAAAGTGGAAACAAATTGATTCCACGACGTATGGCCAATTTTGGCCAATGTTTAACGCAGAGAGAACACTGGAACCAACTACTCCTACCTACGAAATTGAACACAGAACATAAAAGAGTGAGTGATAACCAGAGTGAGATTATTGATGAGCAGTCGGGGATTTGGTTTATTTTTAAGTTGAACATCACTCACATTTGATTGCAGCTTTCGCATTAAAATAGATTTAGTGAGAGTGAAACTCGAGTCTNTCGAGTCTAGTGCTTCTTTTCGAAAGAGGCTGGCTGAAATGTTTACACAAATGCAAAGGCTGCGATCAATTGTGAGTGATGTTCAACTCAGGTCACCTGAGGAAGGCCACCCAATGTGAATGAAATGTAGAGCATTACAACTTGCTCACAACGTTGTGTTATTCCCAATCTGCTTATTAATGACATGCTAAATACGACGCTCAAATTATTTGACTTCAAAAAAGTGTGAGGTTTACACTCTGGAAGTTATCGGTGCCTCTCCACTGGTGTTCACAGCAGATGAGTTAACTGTGCAAAATTTCAAACCACAAAAGAAGTACGAAACAATCAAATATACAAAATTGTCCGGCGGCTATCAAAACGGCATCAGTGTTATGGACATTTTCTTTTGCGTACACAAAATGAGGTGACGGCATATGATACCAACTGCCTCGGAATACATCACCTAATGTTTATTTCGACTCTGAGATGTATTACAAAGTAAGAAATCCAAACCATCACATATTGAGTTATCGGTAGAAATTCCACGGTCGATGACGATGGTTTCATTCGGGTGTTTGTTTGCAAGATGCCCGACTACTTAATTGTTCTTTTGGTATGTGTTCGCTAACCCTAGCTGTCATTCGGCGCTTGCTTCTGTCAACACAGAATACTCTGCATCGGTTTTTATGTTCGTAGATCATGTGAGTTATGCTTTTTCATTTAGAATACTTAAGCACATCTAACACATCCATAATCCTCTGTTTTCCACATACAGTCATTCTGGGAAGTTGGTGAGTTATTAATAATGCACAACTGAGTTTGATTTGTGATAATTTATTGTACTTTTTTGCCTAGATATTTCGTTTGAAACAAACGGTATCACGACTCACCACAGTACCAGTGTGCTAGAATTTATGTTCTTTTCATGTGAAATCCTTGCAACTATCTCATGTGAAAGGATGTTGAAGGCTCACTTCAAACTTCAAGAACACACCCATCAGGTGTGCAGTTGTTTTCACTTGAGCAGTTTTATTTCTTGCTACGTCTTCTATGCTTTAGTTGACGAAATTGAGGCTTCCGTAGTGTCAAGTGCTTCTTAAGTGAAACCAAAAGTAAACGTTGAGAATGGGATACTTTGACTGGTAATTGACCATCAAACAGACTGAAGATGGATTTGAAATCATACACAAATTTTTCTGACGCATATCAGTACAGTTAATCAAACCGGTGAAACTAATTTTAATCACAACGAACAAACTGTAACATAGGCATTAAGAAAGAAAATAACGTATTAGTCACATCGATGAACGTCAAGCGTTAATGCAATACACTGACATTTTCACAGCTGTTTCACACCGTAGTCTCTCTAAATATACGACTCCACAACAGGCTTATCAGTCTCAGTCAGTTACCACTGCACTTGGTTGACGAATACCGGTTTAACTCAATACAACGTTGTATACACACCTGTTAACCAATTTTCAAACTCCTACATACCCATCTTCAGCAAATGAAAGACAATGAACTCAATTCGCTTGAGTTGTGCAACGGAAGTAGTCATAGTAACGTCCGCGGAAACGTTAGTGATCAATGTAAATTTGAAAGAAGTTTTATTCATTTCATACACCGAACTTGAGCCAACCGAAGTCTAAGAGAAGAAGAAGATCGGGAACGAATCAAATAGTCTGTACTAATCGCAAGTATAGATATACGGTTGGCAGAGACCGGTTAATAGGATGAGTTACTTTAGATAGAGTTTTTGGTACAACAAAGCTTACGCGCTGTGCAACGAGTATCAGCTGCAAGCCCGAAAAATGACGTTCGTCTGAAGTTTCACTGTAGCTTGTTAGATGCCTTAAGGACCTATTAAGAGCTGTGGAGTTCTTCAACATGAAGCTCCAAGGAACGTAGGAGAAACATGCTAAATTCAACGGGGAGTAGACAAGCGTCGGAACGGTGGCTGGTTAAATGACGTAGGATAAAGAAACACACTAGATGATGAGCCTTGAGTTACAGTTTTCTGAATTTAGTGAAAAAATAGGTAGCATAGGTTAACCATGTCATCTGACTAGTTTGCCTAAACCTGAAGTCTACCGAAAGCGAATTCGAGACAAAGTTTCCTCATCGATTTGTATTGATCGACAGTCAGCAGAAACTTTATTATATCGACTGTTTTTCGTAAGTTGAAATGACATGCTTGTACAGCTGGAGAGAGGCAAACTGAGAGCTGGTGACCAATTTGACTGTTCATCTAATCTAACCAAAAAACGTGTT
>QNGE01008171.1:0-18479 GCA_008508345.1 Paragonimus westermani
ATACCTATGAAAGATATCAGACTGTTCCATCTCACAGAAAAGTTTCGCCGCTGTCCACCGTCGACAAGGAAAGTTTTCATTAGGATAAACATTTCGTTAAAATTAGTTCTCGAACGCATACTCTCCAAACGCCCAAAATACAGCTGCCTGATATGCAGTGATATTGGGCCGTCGTGGTTACCTGACTGTAGAAGGTCCAATCAATCAGAGCTCATACACAAGCTGTTATACACGGGCTTTGATTGGCAGTAAGCTGGTGTATCGAATGTGTTTGCAATAAGTGATGATTAAAGCACTTCGTTGGAACACGTGTCAGATCTAATCAGCTGAGTTGCACATAGCCAAGGCGTGCGAATGTAACAGAGAACAGGATAATCAAAACGCGAAACGTTTATCACTCAATGAGAATCGCAAACACTGTTGATCCTATATAAAAAGGTATTGATTTCCAATAACTTGAAGCTGTTTACTGCCGTTCGGACCGCTGTTCTCTTGGTTTCTTCGATGTGGTAAATCAGTACGCGACCTTAAGATCCTGTGCAAAAAGTTGCACGAAGCACTATATCTAAGTGCTAGTCAGTTGACACTTTGCAAAGACTTATGAGGACTGTTTCAATAAACCAAAATAAACGGGCTCGTCAACAGCCGACTTCTGCAGATCAACGTTTTCTTTTACACAAACATGGTTCTCACAAACATCCAAACATTTCTTTAAATCTTGACTTGAACATCAATCACAGTTGATCACAGATGACGCATTCAGACAAATATTTCAATCAGCCTCTTTCTCACAAAACCACTAGACTCGGGTTTCGTTCTTGTCAAAGCTAGTCAGTAGTGCATATCCTTCTCACGGCCGTGAAGAGATTTCTGATCACATTTTGATAAGGCAACGTTGTTGACCATTGTGCCACCGAAATCACACTAGACACGACCAAATTATCATACACGAAAGCTCAACCATTTTAGCTTGAGGGTCGTGGTTGGGTTGCTCAATGGAATCAGTAGGAGACGCAGTTACGATCTATTAACTCCAATCGATAACCCCACGATTATGAGTTCCAAGACACGTTAAAATATACGATCTTAATAAACTTGCTGTGTAAATTATGTGGCCAAATGAATAGTGGTTAACCTAAAATTAACCAGTAATGTAACGCTTTGAATAACTAACAGAGCAACAGGACATTGCTTATTGTGTTTATCACCAAGAAGGGTTGGGATATGAAGCGTTCCTCTGTTTTTGTGGTTTGCTCTACTAACTTGCGTGTTCGTCGCGCCTCAATATCAGTAATAACACAATTAGTTGACACATGTCACCTCACTGTTAAGTAGAATCTACTGAGTTTCGGCCAAGGATTTTTCGGCTTGTCCTTCCACATCACAGATATATACAGACATCTAACTACCCCAATTGCACTCAAACATTACCGTAACGAATGTGAAGGACAACGGTTGTGTGTGGTTTTCCCTGAGACGTCTCACGATGAATCCTGTGCGTTCGTGCAGAAATATTAAACCTGGAAGCGAGGATTCGTCATATATTATTTCACCATGGACTTTGCTACTGCGCCTTCGTAGACAACATTATTATCACACCGGTTGTCAAGCATCTGCAAAGTAAACAGCGTCAATGGCAACTCTAGGAGGGTTAGAATGTGCCTAGGAGGCAACACTGGTGCTGATGCAGTACAGGAATTTCTGATGTTCAACTGTTACAGACTTTGTAACGAAGCCCATTTCCGTATGACACCATGTAAGACAGTGTTCGCTCAACATCCAGTGTGTCCATCAACCAGCCCACCTTTCCAAAGTACATTTGCTTGCTCCAATGTGCTGCAGAAATGTTGAGCAAAAACGTGCGTACCCTCCTGTGAATTCTTTTCACCATGTGTATGTGGAAACACCGTTTTTGACATCCCTCTCCAAGCTACATTTTCTGAGTTGAACAGGCCAATACACTCAGTCGTACATAAACGATCAGAATCAACTTACCCCCACTAACAGCGGTTAAACGCACACAAACCATATACGAAACATTTCAATCACAAGTGCAACTGGTTCAAAAACAACTTGATGTGGATGGTTTATGCGAGTGAAAATTATTTATTAGAATCAGCCTAACTCGCCCAGTGCCATCTCTCTCTTTTATCTCGCAACCCGTCGAGTGATCTGCAAACTTACTGACGAGACAGAACCATCCGATTCACAATCGCACTAGTCGGGGTGTCATACAGTCATGCCACCACGATCGATCATTCTTTGTACTGCTTTGTTGGCCTCGCGCTTGGGTTCACCATCACCCGATTGTTACTCTGCGTTCGTTCAAACGTAATCATCCAGACAGTCCGGTCCAAGGAGTTTCTCTCTTGTGATTTAAGATCTCTCTTCTGCAATTAGAAAAATTGCCTGGGTAACATTGCTGTACCTCAGTTTACCTGCCTTCAGCTGTCTTTCAGTAAGAATGATTTTGGTTGTACGCTTGACGAACGGTTAATCGGTACACTGACATGCAATCAACACTTCGAATTCGAAGGCTTCGGGTTAAATCAAATGACCAGTCCATGCCAACTACGGCTGAACGTGTCAGTTTGAATGAGGGTATTGGGACTACTTTTCCAATGGAACGAAAGGGCAATTACTTCGTCCAGTAAGCCAAACTGCCTTGCCACTCAAGCAGTCAGCATACGATGACCATCTACTTTCATCTATGGCGAATAGCCAAATGAACGCTGTCGATGCAGTTGGGATCGGATATGCAACCAACAACTTCGAGATACCCAGCTTCTTTCATGCCGTTCTATCTACACCGATTCATTCTGTTATTTAGAAGCAGTGAAAATCGACTCTAAATATATAGTTGCCAAGACGGGAATCTGATCAAAATAGCATCCACTGAGATAGTACGAATTCATTCCATGATCTACTCATCAGTTTCAATATTTACCATTACACCGTATTTTGCTAATCAGGTATCGTTACCCCTTGCATTACCTGCGGTTGTAAATTTACCACGAAAGTTTACTGTATATACTGTGCAATCATGAGCTGTTAATTTACCTGGCCAAATTATGTCAAACATTCTCATTCAGTTAACAGTTGACTAACTACACATCAGTCTCGTCACTTGCCTGTCTGCGAAAAACCTTCCTTAACCTCTTCTTGGGCTGTGGTACATGCTTGCTCATTTCACGTCCACCACAAAACGGCTGATCGCTTTCAGTCTATAAGCGAAAGATAGCACAATGGCTAAGCAAACTAAGGTAGGCTTTGGGTTCAGTGTCCATACAATACTTGTGTAAACCCCCCTGCGAGATTTGTGTCTTTGGTGGTAAACTGGCAAATATCAGTGTTAAATATTCACATACTATGAGCTGTGCGTATGAGTGAGGCTGAGTTTAGATTAGATGACTCATTTCCATCTAGTGTGAAGTGATTACACAGTTGACAACATTGTAGTCTCATGACGACGTTGATCGAAGTTCGGGAACTTGTATGTGGTAGAGGTAAACACCACATAGTTTCACTAACGAGCACGGAACTTGTCCTTTCCTCGAGTGAAAGCTGTCGTAAAAGTAACTAACTGCGAAAACTATGCTCAAATGAGAATTACTTATCTTGTAGGATGGAAATAAACTGATGTGTTAAATGCAAACACGTTATAGTCCAATCTCAACAGAGTGAATCACAATGTAGAGTGTTCTCTACTTTGCAAGAAACCTCCTGTTCAGCCCACACCCTGTCGGTCTTTACCTTTAAACGCCAATCCAGTTTTGGACAGGCAGCATCGGTCAGAAAGTTTTTAGAATGATTGTTCCAGGGTTACCCTCAGTGTTGGCCAGTCCTCGATTCTCAACTGGCCTAAACCTACCGGTTCGATTGTCACACCACAATCTTTTGACCAGATATTAGTAATGGTGTTCGTTTTACCTTATTTAGAACATATTGTTGATTGTGGTGAGAAAAAATGGAAGAACAAATTCAATAACTCTAACACTTCTAACCCACCATCTTAGATTTTACGACCACTTTTTGCAGTCAAGCTCTTTGATTGGGGGTGGCAGAATGTCACTTCCATTCTCTTAATCCTCAAGCTTTTCAAACAATTCTGAAAGTGAAATTCTGAAAGTGTACTTTCGGAGCAGGGGTCATGATCTATCAACTTGCTTCTTGGGATTCCAGGAGCTACGTGAACGTGTTCCACTACGGTCCTGCATATATTGTTTTCCCAACGGTCTGGTACGATTACCGCTTAGGTCTATCTTGTGAACAGTTCATTTGCAGTGAAGATGCAATGACTGACACAAGCAGCTACCGGAAGAAAATTAATCACGGTCAGTCGTCATGGTTACCATTTTTGCTGGCTTGGATTCACTGAGTGGAAACGTCAAATCATGCGATACCATCCGTCCAAAAGTTGGCACTATTAAAAGACGGTTAATCAGTTGGCGACATTACCGTTTATTTTTTAACAGTAGCGACTTTGTTTCAACGCCTCAAAATGTTCGATGAAAAATCAAATGGGTCGACAGAAGAAATTTTGTCAGACGTGTCTTGAAGCATTCTGCCGGTAATGTAAGCATGTTTATTCCATCTCACACTCAGCAGGTTGATTAGTCTCACCAGACCACTGTATCGTACATACCCTCACCTGTAGAAATCTTCCGTTTTCCGAAAGTTAATTCTTCAAGTAAAATGTATATCATCTCCCATTGTTTTGCTGAAGTTCTACATCATTTCTTTACACTGTTCATAGTATTCTGAAATCGAAGTTCTGTTTAATACTGTTTATTCCAACAGCCACCTAGAGGAAGTGTGTTGCTAAAGATACTGTGTATTTCGAAGTGCAAATCTGTACTCCTGCAGCTGCAAATCTCAGCCAGCAAGCTTTTCAAAGGGAGTTTTGTCCATTTAACTTACATGAAGAGGTAAACCCTAAAGACGTAGCCAGCACTTCTCAAGGCTAAAACATTAAACAAATATATATTTTCTGCTTTTAGGTTGTTGCTGTTGATTGAGGTTAGAAATCGGGTTCGTCGTTTCTTAAATTCTGTGATCGCAGAAGTAAACTGTATATTTGCACTTCCTATGTCGTCCATGCAGTATTCCCTGATTTGTTAGGGTCTAGTCAGCCTAACACAATCATCTTACCAATTTTCATTGTCACTGACTTTTCAGCACAAACAAAAACTGATAAACTAACATTTAGTTGGATATCATTTCTTCTTTCCCAGTGCATACAAGACCCTATTGTTTTCATACTTTCTGCATCCGCAACAAAATTTAGAACGATTCGTATTATTCTTATTGAATTACTATAGTATCACTTCCAAAGTCATTTTCTTTCAGGGTTTCTTACAATCATTCACTTTATTAGCCTCATTTCCCTTGATAATTGGTGAGATTTCAACCACCAGTGGGCGAACACCATTGGATCGCCATTTCAAAATCATCTAATGGACAACGGAAGCAATTTGAGGTGATTCTGAAGCTATTGATGCCAGTCTCCACGTGAGCTACTCTGTCAGGATGCAACGTTCTGAATCGTTGTCTAACTCCGACGGAGCTTTCGGTAACGTTGCCAGGAGTGGTCTGTTATAGACGAGGACGTTACCTTCGACTTTAAGTTATGTACCCTTGCGCCTCCGCAGTGCTTCTGGTCCACCTGCAGAGCGTCATTATCACAGATGCGCATTTCCATTTTATGAGACATTTCACACTGCTTCCAAAATCACACCCATCCTTATGTGGAGCTTCCGCAGTCGGTCGTTATCCTCAGGATTATTCAGGAAGGTGTCAGTTTCTCATCCGCGGATACTTGTGTCCAAGACACCTTCAGTATTGATTTAGCCCCGAAACTGGTTTTGGTTTCAAAGTGTAACCAGCATCAGGGATTGTGTACTTGGCGAAACGTAACAGAGTTCGCATTGTGGTCTATCAGCGAGCTAAACCACATAGTTGCATTTCGAGATATCGATAGAAAAAGCGGTGCTCACTGGCATCAAAGGGGAACTACTTGCACAATAAGCAGCATTTCTTGTTTCATTCACCTGTCAAACTTCATTTGCTAATTGTTCGAACAACTATTCCGGCCCGATTACTTGGAACACTTTAGTCCGATCGTTAGCATTCACTAAAAAACTGTCAGAATGTCTAACTTTGTAGAATGCGCTTTTCGGGTGATCCAGTTGCTACTGGACACATCTGACCTTATTGATACTTTTACCGGAACTTTACACTCATTTGGGATTACTGCACTTGCCGTCACGCAACCGTTTCCACCAAGGCGATTCTCAGATGACCTAACCGAACCTATTTGTCTGCACGCGCACGAAGTCCACATGGGGTTTCGATCGTGGCTGCGAACACGGCACACCGTTTACGATTGAAAGTGGCACGCAGCGGTTGATGTATTTTCACAGGTCACCGTTACGTATGTTATTGGGTCAGTTCGTGCAAATGAATTTGATTACTCACTGAAGCGCTTCATTATGCTTTGTTGAGTCCTTGACCATTTCATTCATTGCTGATCTTATAGAAACCACTTCTTCGGCTTTCGGTCTAATATTCTTGGCACTGATGGCATTTTTGACGTCGGTTTTCGAAATACGAGGGTTCACCAACAGTTACAAGGTGTACTTCCGAAGAAAGTTATCGGTCGATAGATAATTCGGTGCAGAACTGTTCGCAGTTAGCGGTTTACGTACTATTGAAATTCGTTGATAGCGTACTCTGGAATGTTTCCTTCTGCCTAAAACTCACGAAAAGGTAACATGATCATCACTTTATGGTTATGAGTCGCCCTTGGTTAACTTTGTGGAAGTTTGCAATGAAATCATATTCTTCTCAAGCCATGATGCGTGGCTTACTCTTGACAACGAATTTGAGCGACAGGTGCAAGTTTACAGCACTGGCAGTCTATCTGAAATCACCCGAAGCTACCGCAAGCCTATAAAACGGAGCAGTCTGGATTAATTGCGGTTTGTAAAAGACTGACTCCGGTTGATCAAAAGGCGGTTGGTAACCAAAATTCCATTTTTTCTGATATCTTTCACAAGTGACCCAGTGAAAGGCTGTCTGATTTCGTGAATTGATTATGGTTAGATGATATAGTGGCCCATAAAGTAGGGGGATGAACGGAGGAAACACGCCTCAGAGTTTTTCCACTTTCTGATTTTTGCTGTCGACTTTAATTCTTGATGATAAACTTAAAGTGTGTTATTAGAAACTCGGTTACATCTACACGCGAATAAAACATCAAATCAGTATGCAGACTAGTAACACAGGCAGAGTTTTGCGTCAGATCGTCTGATTTGTTATCGTTGACGTCTACATAATCGAGATGGACTACTGTGCCCAGGAAATCCATTACCATCGAGCTTGTTACCGGCCAAAAGGTTGTAGCAACCACCCGGGTACCGAACAACAACCGATCATATTGAAAGAGTCCTGATGAGACAGTCAAAGTGTCGAGACGTTCAGAAGTCTGTTCGGCGGCTACTTGAAGAAGCCTTTTGGTCACATCTGGTCTAGCAGGGCGTCTACCGCCATTCGCTCGTTGCAAAGTGGTCTCCTGGAGTGGATAACGGACAGTTACCCAGATTATTGCAGGTTGTAACCATATGCAGTCTTGGCAAAAGTTTTGTGTGAGCCACTTTGAGAAATATACTTACTACTACTTCCATGGACTGTTCAGAATTCATGTTAAGGAGTATTGTGGTTACGATGACGCCAGTAAACTGCTAATATTGACAATGCCTGACTTAACGAACTCAGCTTTGAAAAGATGCTTGCGTTTTTTCAACCACACCTACACGTTAAAGCTTGATGGGAAACCAGATACCAAAATTCGAGCTGGACTGGCCATTGTGTTGGCAGATGGTCGCCAAGGTTCATTTGAATTAGTTACTGCATTCCATATAAACTTGTTTCGCCCTAACGATTTGAGAATCACTTGCCAGGCATCTTCAGGCTGTTTCAGTTGCTACTATAACAATTGCTGAGGCTTTTTCAATGATACGGTCATTGTAGGTCTATATGGGTTTTAACGCTTGACTCGATATACTGAATCGTTCCAGTGAATACAGAGAAAAATGTTAGTTCGTAACAGATAAATTTATGATGCAGTATTCGAATACAATTTCAATACAAACAACTTTAAATTAACAAGTATAAGGCTGAACACACATCAACACGAAGAGTTACCAGTCAGTTTTTAGGAACAGCAGACAAACAAGCTGTTTCTGGTTGACAGAGTTTCAGGTATACTGAGATGCTATAAACAGAGTTATGCGTAGTGAGGAAATTCACGAAACTATCGACTGATTGAGACTTTATGATGAATCCATGTTAACGCAAGTGGAAGCCAAATGTTTGTTCTTTCATTCAACTTGCCGAACTCCGTGAAATTGCCAAGAGCCGAGTAAACTACTGAAAAACCTCAGCCGATGAATGTTCGGCACTATAAACTATGATTATTGAGGGGCCAGTAGTAAAACTTTCTGCTTTATTCAATCTTCATGAAAAGATATCCAACCGTTGCAAGTGTAGGTAAATGCAAAAAGCTAGAGATGGAGCGAAGACCATTCTAACTGCAGCGTACATAAGTGTTCTGTGAGCCGAGTATACCAAACAGCTGTAAATATTTTTTCAAAACTCTTTTAACAAACTGGCAATAAACAGTCAGAAAGTGACATCTTCGTATGTCTTCTATTTTGTTCATTCAAATGAAAGATGGAACAGGAGAAAAGAGTGGGTTTCACTTAATTGTGCTTTCGTTTACATCTCTGTATACGAATGGTTATCAGATACTGACGCTGTTGTAAAACCAATTATAACTGGTTCCAAAGGCCAAAGTTACCAATACGAACTTCAATTGGCTGTTCGTATATAGGTGTCTGTTGACAGGCTATTGGTTAACAAAGCTTACCGAGATGTACAAGAAGAGAGATCTCAGCAACCGCTTTGCAGCCGACTGGTAAGAGTCAGCCTATTGTTTTTTACCTTGGTAGTTTATTAGTTCGTCACTACCAGTAATTCAAAGCACATGAAATATACAGCCATAAGTTCACAGAAAGGAATCAATACCAAAACCCGTAGAATGTCTCGGAGTAAAGCCAACGTCAGTCACGTAAGAAATGTAGTTAAATTACTGACTGTGGTTGAAGTAATCAACATTGGTGATTTGAAACCACACTGGTATAGAATAACATCCACATTATACATGAGGCAGTGATAAACCTTTGTTACCAATCGCCACGATTTCTTTGGTCACAAGAACATCGAATAAACATGCCACCCCCAAGCCCCACATTGGGCTCTTGATCATCCCTCATCTCCACTAATACGAAGGTGATTATACTATCCGAGAAGTAGAAATATATATTCTCGTGCATTTGTTGCCTACTGATACATAAAATAAGTCAAACCTGCTAGCAACATCGTGTTTACACATTTACCGGAAGACCGTTTGTGCAGCACCGAATGAAATCATCATTATATACAACTAATTCTGTAGCGAACAGACAGATTCCACAGACTATGTGGAAATAAATGATAAGGCCTAAGGGTCTTTTGCTTGCCATGTTATATTGATATATATACATATATATATATGTATATATTGATATACACAGCTATATATCATACATAGATATACTGACATGTATGGATATTCATAGAGCAACTCTCGCACCCTCATACACAATTTATCCAACCGCTTTTCAAAAGTGAATCCTACACTCTAGTTTTGCGTCTGTTGAGATTTGTCATGGGTGGCTGCCCTTACCACGAGGGAAGTTGAACTCCGGCCACGGTCCATATTACCGACAAACAAATCAGTATACCACGGCTCTGCGCGTCGACTGACGGCCAATTTTATACATCTCGGTGAGTAACTACAATCCCAGTGTAATCGGAACCCTGTCAGATTGACAGAAATCTTTTCTAGCAACCTAATAAATCATTCAAAGGTGAACTTAGTTGACGTTGCCTCAACATTTACTAATTGGCCTCTTGCCTGCTAAGGTTGTTGATGTGTACAGTTTTATGTACAGACACAAGACAAACAACTCTGCCTCGTGAGGTCATTCGAAGAACCTTATACCTTCAGCAAAAACGTTCTGTTTGAATTGGAACGAATGAGTCCTACACAATTTCACGGTATAGCCAGGGCTAGTTCATCGAGCCCTGTGGAGACAGATGTGTTTCTGGGGAAGATTCGAAGATAACCTCACGAAGAATGGTTTGTGTCCTAACCTAAGATGAGATGTTGAACTTTGGCCAGAGATGAGGTGATCAGATTTCAACCAAATAAATTGCTTTTATAAGTACAGAAAGGTTTTGTTCAAGCCTTGCGGTTGCCTTGATCCGCCACCCATACCGTGACCTATCAACCTGCTACGGCTGCGTTATAATCGTGGCGTAAATGTATCAGAGCGTTTCTTCCATGTTTATCTGCGGTGCGGTTGACCTCAGTTGGACTTGCAACTTGGCTTTTCGTCTTGCCCTGAAAACAAATTCATGCGTTCCTAGTAGGAAGGGGGACCCGAAATCGGGAACTTGCTGTTCGGATAAAAATGCACATCCGCAGATACAAATCAAACATAGGCGGCAGTTCGATTTTTGAACTGAAGACGGTGTTGCCACACCCTTTTCTAGTTGCTCAGCTGCGCACTTTATTAAGCACAGTAGTGTGAGCTCTTCACTGCAGTGATGCCAACTCAATGAATCAGTCTGTCTTTCAACTAATGTCATTTCAGCTTCACTCACAATGACGTCTAACTAATGGGAATAGATCAGTGATCTGGTCAACGTATGGTGAGGCGTATTGTTAACCGTACATTTACTGTAATGCAAAAGATCCACCTGTCTACTGTAGCAAACCCAAAGAATCTGACTGCAAACATTGTCAGACTCATCCAATCAACCGCTCACCCAGCCAAACCATTCAAGCTGTTTATACATAACAGAAGCAGTGAGATTAGTGACGCGATACAAAATGGACAACTTTGCCGAGTTTTGTGACGCAGAAGATCTTGACTTGATCAGACTCCTTGTTATAAGTCGAACTTTCAGCAAAACTTTTTGCAACCTTTGTGTTTATCATGACTTTTTAAGAGAACCACATTCAAAGTGAAGCCACTGGATTGAGGTCCAACATTTCTGTATAACCTTGTCACAGCCGGATTTGGGCTCCCCTCAAGGTTTCGTAGTGCAGTACCGACAACCGAATGTTCGTGAAACTTCGTACATTACGATTTGCATGCACCCGATGTGCAACCAGCTGCGCTGCGATCATTACTTTTGTCTTCTAAATTGCAACTCAATTGGTTTAAACCCCCGTCACGCAAAGGATATGCAACAATGACAAGCTACAGCGGGAGTAGAACTCGGTTGTAATGCATTTCCTCAAAAATGACTAACTGAAAGCATCTATAGAAATGCAAAAGCTATAAGTATTTGTAAGCGAAGTTTGATTTCTCTCAAACAAATCCCCTGTTACTCAGCAGTGTTTGCCGCAGAAATGATTGCATAATTAGTGCGTAAAACACTGAAACCATTTTTTATCATTGTATGCAGTCTACATAAAGCTTACCTGCTCTATCTTACAGATCACTCAAAGTAAACTACAATGCAAGCTTCCCAGGGTTTCATATCCTTCCCCTGTTTTGAAAAAATCGCTTAAGAGACTCCATGTTTTGCATCGTAGTCATTTTGCCGAACAGAAATTACCCTGCTACTTAATAACACATGCTTCCTCTCTTCAGGAACTAGTAACATGTTAGATTGTTAAGTTCACCTTCCTCAGCGTTGTCAGTGTAACACCTCTTGGAAGCTATTCTTATGTTCATGATGAACTGTCTGGGCCGCACTTTGTCTGTGATATGCAAGTGTACTGGCAGCCGCTCCTATGGCTTACCTCCTTCCATTTTACACATTCTCATCCGTTTCCTTTCACTTTCGATTTCAGTCACATTTGTCTCTATGCTCACAGCTCGCCAACGAAATCTCTTCACATTTGGAATTGAAATTACACTGGCTTAGCGCTTGAATCTTTTCCTACTGAGCGATCGTCGTTTACTGCGTTGATTTTGTTCTGCACACTGCAAATTTGCGAATATTTTTGGTAAGTGAATCCGGACCTGAGAGGTGATGTTTAACGTTTCAGTCCATGTTCACAGTGGATGGATATGACCAATAAGCCAGCAGCCTGCTCGTCGAAGTTTGATCAAACATACTTGGACAAATGTGCCCTGATATGTGAAAAAAATTAACCACCTCATGGGCTGCACAGAGAAATAATTAGCAGCTACATATATCACATTACAATCTAAAGGTTTGCCGACTATGGTTGAGTTAATACGATGAAGCATACTTGTTCCATTCTATATAATCCTGATGCTAATGACATAATTGAGAAACCCAAACGATTCTTAAAAGATTATAAAAGCAATCTGACTGAGTGCAACGAACTAGTGGAATACTGTAATGAGATCCCTATGTGCGTACAGACGTAACCGCTACAATGCACTTGATATGCCAACTGGAAGAGTGTCTGGGAGACCACTATGAAAAAACTATGCGCTACCCATAGATCTCTTTGAATGGCGGAATTTCCACCACACTGGTGTTTCTGCAAGACAGATGCAGCTCTTTTTTGGGCAAGAAGTAGAGTTTCAAAATATGACGCTGCTACATTGTACCGCGACTAAAAATCGTCCGAGCACGTGAACATGTAGACTTGAAAACTCCGGGAACACGCCCCAAGAATTTTCTTTCGTAGCATCTGCGTGTTTTTATAATGTTATTCTATGTTTGCACCTGAATTCTAATGCAGCTGATGCTTCAAAAGAATATATTCAGTTATCATACGAAGTTCTGCAAAAAAGACAGCGTACATAATTGATTGGATGTGCTCTGTTTTCGTTGCACAATAAGGTGTAAACGTGTAAAAGAAAAATCGACAAGTGATATTTATTACGTGTTTTGGAAGCGCACTTCTATGGAAAAATTGACCGTTTATATTGCCGAGGCAATAAGATTTCGTGACATACTCGGTAGTAAATATCTGCCGAAGTCGTAAGCTGATACCCTGTTTTCATCTGTGCTTAGCAAAGGCATCTACCAATGTGGGCTTAGTGGTTCTTCCGTCTATGTGATCCAGCCAGGCGACAAAATCCACACCTCATATTTACGCACTCAGTAGTTGATCAGTATGTGCACGCTATCATTTGAAAGACTGTGCACAGTTGCGTGCGTACTGATAAGACGGTCCGATGTGCGTTCATCCGAAACAGAATGAGTACACATGACCGGTGGGTGGAACAGGTCGACGCAGAGTAGTGTGCAAATCTGGTAAAAAATAATGAGTACTAATTGGCCAACAGCCGCTTGCTTATCGAGAGGTCACTTTGCACAACTGTAATCACAATTTACGGTTAGGAGGAAAACAATCGTGCGACGTTGTTTATCCTACTGTAGAAACCATCCAAAACAAATTTACATGCACAATTAAGTTTAGTACTATCTGATTTCGACAGTGTCTCAGGTTATCAAAAATTTCAAAAATCATTGGAATTACGGCCCGCAAGGGCAGAAACGTAATGAAGTTTAATTCCTCATCATTAACAATATATTTGGCTGTACCAAAGTACAAGCCACATTCAAAACTATACGCTGAAACACTCACGCACGGATGATGTCACCTCGCTTGGTGATGAAACGTTTGCAATCTAAATGCCAAGCTCGGCGAACATATCAATACCAAAACCATCAACCCGAGCTACGAACAACACCATGATTGTTCCCAACCATCAGAAAAATAGAATTTTTACAGACAGGATATTTGGAATTACACTTAACTTGACATTCGAAAAGGTAACGGCGTGTGGTCAACGATGCCTTGAAATCTGATGTTATTAGCCAAGTAAAATTTGACGAATCTCAGAATGAAACAATTTACCCTATTAAGTGGAACATTTTTTGACTCTCTAATTTTTCGGCACAAAATGCACAGACCTATCGTTTTAGGCTCCACAATACAACAAAGCACATGTCCATTATGTCAAAATTATAACTACACTCCCAGCCTAGTTAAGTTATAGGGCTGCGAGGTTGTACTACGGATCTCTACCCACGTGAACCCAGCTATGTGTCTAAATATGATAACTCAGACAGGCCTAATGTGCGGTCAGTGGCATATTAGAAAACACATGAAAGCGTGGTCGGAATTCAAATCCCGGCAGTAGGCTGAACCTCAACAATAGCTAGCCTTGAATATGGTGTTCCTTCTCGTAAGTGACCTACCCGGATGTCTATCTGATTGCAAAATCTTCATTCAAACCTAGGTGTTCTTCAATATACATTACACCTCTAAGCTCCTGAAATCTGGCGGTACAACAGAACATCAGACCACCACCGGTTTCTATTTTCCCAACGGATCAGGATACTCCCTGAAAAACAAGTGGACCAACGTGAGTTTTTCATTTTGTATGACGCTTGTCCAAAGCTTGTCAGTGTGGATGTGCTTAAATTGTGAAACCAAATTCACGCCGACCTCCTCGCTAATTGTATATATTGTGCTCACAGTTTTCTGGTGCTCCTTCTTAGCATATTGCCGGTTAAAACAGTGGTGTGTTGTACGTTAATATTAATCATAATTCAGAACAATAGATCACGGAAATCCTCTACTCTACAACATATATTCACCAAGTTAGATAAAAAGTTGACTGTCTAAATAAGTACAGTGTTTCGCGTGGTTGCTCACAGTGAAGATTGAGTCATGTGGCAACATTAATTTGTCCCTGAGTAGAGACGGACAATGGTAACCATCTGGTAGCTGTCCTGAATTTGACTGCTACTGAGATGAAGATCACAAACAGGGTTGAATGAGACAAATTCATATAATGAACCAACAGCGCTCAGCTAACAACACTCGAGCCATGGATACTGTCAGTCGATTTCTTCTAGGCTAAAATTATCTTTGTCTGTTCTGTGTGCAATCAATCGGTCACAAGCATTAAAAATTATACGGTGGTTGAATTAAATGACCAAGTCGATGAATTGAGGCTTATGGTTCGTAATTCTCTATAACAAAGTCTGACACCTTAAGATGATTTGCACCAAAAAGCATGTTTTTTATAAAGTTCCTTGAGATAATGCTCCGCGTTAATGATAATGGCTAGAAATTGCAAACTTTTGCCATTGGGAAACTCAACATTTAGAGTGTAGTGCCAGCTCCAGAAAACAAACTTGGTCACCCACAGGAATTTTTCAGAGGATAACTGAGGAAATCAAGTAATACTGTAATAAGTATTTGAAAGTTGTGTTAATATTGGTTGTCACGGTATTCACTGCCAAATTCACATATAAGGCATACAAGTGTCATGCCTACCAGAAATTTCAACTGTTTACTGCGCCCGCGTATAACAATAACGATGTGGTTCTCAATGCTTTCTTGGACAGATGTTTCAACACACGTTTTGCTCCAGATGGATATCACGTCGAATCCAAGCGAAGGTTGTAAAAGAACCCATACTGTTTTTGACAATTCAACGACAGTTTACACGAAACATGCTTGCGACAGTTACCATAGAAACAATCTAGTCGTGGGTGTGTAACCGTGGCCTTCTGTAAACTTATTCGGGGCCCTGTGAGTACATATTGGATTATAGCCCTTTCGTTGTAGCTAAAACCAGGAATGCTGTGAAGGGGACCCTTACGACTATTGGGTTTATTCTTACATCAAAAAACAGGATTTTAAATCTCACCGGGGTGCACCTCATGACAAGCCTGATTGACATGAACAGTGTGATTCGTAAAAATGTACGTACGTGAGAGTATATCACCTGAGTCTCGGGAGTTACTGTTGATTGTAAGGGTTGCTGGGCTTCTGCAGCTCCACAAAATCATGCACTAAGTGCAAGTAAAGATATGCTAACTACTTATACAAGCTTTTGATGAATAATCAAAGTGGGACGGACATACATATATTGACTTTCGATCATTTTCTAAGCAGTAAGTACGGACAGAAAGTCATACTGAATTCAACTGTCTTACGTCATCGTAGCCTTTTGCGTTTTTAAATGTCTTACTGAGGAAGTTCTTCCTTAACTCGACTACTTCGTTGACACTTATAGGACTAGCACTGAGCTCCACTTTGAAGATTCAGATGAACTGGTTCTACTTACTGATTTTTGAGAAAAACTATTACTTTCATTCTATCTTGCAATTAATTGCATTTTACTTCTTCCAGAACACGGGGTCCACGTATGACGACAGCTTAGTAGCTTCCGTTGAATGCCTTTTACTACAGAGGACCACAGCAGGATCTACTGCTTATTACAACTGTTTAAAGATCACTAATAAGGTATTTTGGTTGAAAAATGCAACAGACTAGGCGGCAGCTCTTAAACGACATTGTTTATTAGACACAACGTAACTTCAGGAAATGCGGACTAAAATAAATATCCGCACAAGCAACCCATACATATATCTAATTCACACCATCTACATATCGTAATTGTGGGGCTTTGTGAAATAATCCACCAGTAGCTTGGTAGCTTGAAAGATCAAGATACACTTACAACACAGTGCAACTGAATTACTACCACCAGAAGCCGATAATCATAACTTAGTAATTCCGCATTCAAAGACGTGACTATCAAATTATGTTCGACGTCACTCCCTTGAACTGCAAGTAATTCTGAGCTTTTGTGGTGTAGCTTAGAATTTAATGAATCTGTCAGCACTGAGCGATTAGTGACGTTGTTTCCCTGATGTCTGTCCAAAATGTCTGTCTGGGTTAAACTGGTCCCGTGTTCGCGACCATTAACCAAGTAAAGCCGAGGATATGCTTTTTTGTTCAATCGTTGTGTTGTCCAGCATATGTGATCGGTCGAATGCATAAGCAGAATGCCATAAGCAATTTTATCACTCACTTTCTGTCTTAAAACAGCGCCAATATCCGACTGAGAAGAGTCGGTCTTCAAAACGAACGTCAAGCGTTCATCCAGCTCTAATGGGGGTAATTCGGTCCATAAGGATAAGGCCATCTTGATAAACTCTGGGGGTTAAACGGACTGTTTAGAACTGGTTTTCAGCATGTTGGTGGAGGGTTTAGGGGCTCTGAACATCATGAAATAAAACGGCTGTAATAATTGGAAACACCCAGTAAAAGCCGGAAGCGTTTAAAGGACTTCGAATGCGGTTAATTCCTAATGTCACTAGATTTCTGAAATAAAGGTTGATTGTCATTGTAAGTGGATTGTTGCCCCAATAAATTCTACGGACTGCACTCAGAAAACAAGATTGGTAGGGTCCAGCATTATCCCGTATGAAATAAATCTTTCGATAAAACTTTGTAGATATGACACTTAGTTGAGCTTCCCTACTGAAGAGGAAGACGTTATCAATGTGAACGTAGACAAAACCAGGACCACGGAGAATCCGATCATCAAACCTTTGGAAAATATGAGCAACATTTTTCGAGTCGAACGACATGCAAAGTGAGTCATAAAGACCAAAGAGAACGATGAATGCGGTCTTTAGCCTGTCCTCCGGTGTCACGCGGATTGGGCGGGCGATCCGAACGGAATCTGCTTTGATAAAGCTAGTCTTTTTGTCCAATTTAAAAACGAAATTATGAATATGAAGAGTAATATATTGATCGAAGGCACTGAGGTTGTTCAGAATGCGATAGTTACCACACTGACGTCAGTTACCCACTGATTTCTTGAAGGCAGCAAGGCCTACGAGCTATTTGCTGACTGAATGTTGTACCATTTCAAGAGGTTTTTAAACTGTTCTCTGGCCACTCTGAGTTTGTGAGGTGGTAGCCGCAAGAAGACAATAAACGTAGTTGGTCCTTTGGTAACATCATGGTGGAAAATGTCATGCTTAAGCTGCAATTCCATATTCGACAGATTGGTAAGTGGTGAAAATCGCCAAAGGCGGCCTACAAAGTGATTATCTGGTAAATGGCAGTCTAGTCCAGTTAATTTCGTTGACAGGGTTTTACCATCTGTTCACGAGTTATCTATACGTCTGAGAAATTTTCGAATACTGACGACGAACCTGAACCAAACGACGGTAAGAGGTGAATACAAAAAATGAGTGCTACACATCAATGAAAGAGATTACTCACAGAAAAATAAGTCCGAGATCAAGAATCATGGGAAATGCAGAAAGTTCCCACTGAAGCAGAGTTGAGCACAGCAATCAAGATGGGAGATTGAAAAGGCGGAAGAGCAATTAGACAAGGAGGGAAAGAATATCTAGAAAAATATTGCAGAAACAGAACGAGAAGTGGAAGGAGAACGATATGAGAAATAACGCAGAAAAAAGGATAAAAAAGAGTAGAAAATAAAACTATCAAGGAAAAAGGATAAGAGAAGGGAGTAGAGAAATCGATCGTGCATACTGTGAGGTGAATGGCACAGTGGTGAACACGGTTGCCTCATCAAAGCGTGGCCGCAGTT